>OU452240.1:9235617-9450617 GCA_911728455.2 Marthasterias glacialis
TGCCAGCCTATTCTCAAATAATTTTTTTTCCGACAATTCTGAGAAATTAATCCCGTTGGGATTGCACAGAAAATTTGAAGATAAACAGCACTAACTGGTTATGTTCAGATATAGAATGTTTAGGTCATAATTACATTGATATCAAGTTGATGTTTTGGTTCTTTCACTATTTCCAAGTAGTGCTAAATTTTGGCGTAGGGCATCACATTTTCTTTGATTTGATGCAATTTTTCTCTTTCTCTCCTCACAGGTACATGTATTGGAGTGACTGGGGAGAGAATCCCAAGATTGAGCGGGCGTTCCTAGATGGCAGTGGCCGGTCTGTTCTTATCAACACCTCTGTCAGCTGGCCCAATGGCATCGCCATCGACTACATCGGTGGGAAGATCTACTGGGGGGATGGGAAGGAGGACCGGATCGAGGTGGTGGACATGGATGGGAGTAATCGGAGGGTGCTGGTTGAAGATCGGATACCTCATATATTCGGCTTCAGTCTTCATGGTGAGTTCAAAGATCTGTTTACAGACTCCTGTGGTTACACTTTCTAAAACCACATTTCAGCTACTTTGGTGGTTATGTTGTAGTGACAACAGCATTTTGTCTGTGAGTTCAGAGATCTGTTAACTGAGTCCTGTGATTCTCAAATATGTTTCAGCTACTCATGTGGTTGCGTTGTGGTGAAAACAGCATTTTGTGTGGGATTTTGTGAGTTCAGAGTTCTGTTATTAGAGGCCTTGTGATTTCATAGTTCTAAAACTAAGGTTCAGCTACAATGTTAATACCGGCATGATACTTCATGGAGGTAAATTGTTTCCATGGCCCTGGGCCAATTCCATAGAGTTGCTAATTACACCCAGTTACCATAATGTGGCTCTCAGTAGGGAGCAATGATTGTTACTCATAATTTTATTTATTTATTTTGTGTGGTCATTACAGGCGATTATATTTACTGGACTGACTGGCAACGTCGAACCATAGAGAGAGTCAACAAACACACTGGAGAAGACAGACAGATGATCATGGAGAAGCCAGACGTTATGGGTCTTAAAGCTAGCTCAGTCAGGGGGAAAGCCGGTAAGACATGTTCTACAGGAATGAATCTGTTTTTATCTCTAATGTCTTAGATGGTCTGGCGGAGGATTTTTCTCAATTGAAAACAAAATACTCCTCTGTGTAGTTAAAACTTGTTTAAATTTTTTTAATTATTTGATGCAGGTCACAACCCATGTGGAGATAACAACGGAGGATGCAGTCACCTGTGCTTCTTCCTCCCGACGGGCATCATCTGCTCCTGTCCAATTGGTTATGAGCTCCTGGCTGACCAGCAGACCTGCATCATCCCAGAGGCCTTCCTCCTCTTCTCATTGGCCAGTGACATCAGGCGAATCTCACTCGAGACTAATCACAACGATGTGGAGATCCCACTGACTGGTGTGAAGGAGGCAGGAGCATTGGACTTCGACATCAATGACAACCGAATCTACTGGAGCGATTTCGATTCCAAGGTAAGTTGACAATCAAAATTAAATTTTAATTCACCTAAGTTAACCATTTACATGTAGCAGCGATTCTGGCTTAGCAAAAAAATTAGCAGGGAACCAATTTTAATCAATGGACACAACATGGTATTTGGACTGGTAAACCATTTTTAACTAAGACATTACTTTGCATAGTTTCAAACTTGACGCTTAACAGGTTTATGAGATTGGGCCCGGGTTAGAATTTGTCAGACTTGCATTCGTTTTGTTAATGTGCAATAGCGATGATGATATTTTTCTGTCAAATGTTTCATGTTTATAAACAAATAGAAAGTAAATACAAATCTTCAACAATTATAATTGATTAGTATTTTATTCTGCGCTTGTTTTTCTCCAGACTATCAGTCGAGCTTTCCTCAACGGCAGTGGTGTCGAGAATGTGATCGAATTTGGCTTAAACTTTCCAGAGGGGATGGCCATTGACTGGGTGGCCCACAACATCTATTTCTCTGACACGTTGACCAACAGAATTGAGGTGGCTAGGCTGGACGGCTCAGGGAGACGCGTCTTGGTGTGGGAGGGGTTGCAGGCACCGCGTTCCATAGCCCTCCATCCAGCTGAGGGGTAAGAATAACTTTTCCAACATTGCTGTACATTATCTTGATCCACAGAGTGTAAACATTCAATATGCAGCAGTTTTTTTCATTCTCACTAGTAATGGAACTTACTGTGAATTTGTGAGGTGCATAGGTCAGTCTTCAATGGTCAGTGGAATATAAATGCTGTCACTTATCTTGATTCAAAGACAGTAATCCAACAAACAATATTTTGACTAATATCTTACCTCAAATTCCTCAGGTACATGTACTGGTCAGACTTCAGCGGTCAGTCACAGATCGAGCGGGCCTACATGGACGGCACTCATCGCAAGGTGATATACAAAGGTGGACGAGCCAATGGGCTGACTATCGATTACAGTGAGAAGCGTTTGTACTGGACATCACTGGACACCAACACCATAGAATCAGCAGACTTATATGGTAAGTTGTAGTACAATATCATTTCGTGAATGCATCTACACATTACACAGTCAACCCTCCTACTTGCTGACCATTCAATCTCATTCACTGTGGTTGAATGATAGATGCACTTTGCCAGCCTGTAGTATAATTTTACGTGGTGAATGCATAGCTCTACACAGTACACATAGTGTTCAATGCACCCACACACGTTTACCAACACCCAGTTTTTGGTGACTTGCCATTGTTCATTTATTCCCTTTTCTAAAGATTTACCACTTGGGGACCAAGGTGAACAAAGAAAAAACTAGACATAAGTTTTTGTGACATCACAAAAACAAGGTGTTCGGAATATGGTAGTTTAAGCTGTTATTTAATGTATCTAAAAATATGAACATAGAAACGTGAAATTATGCTTTGAAATATATTTAACTTGCAGCAGAGAAGGACCTTCATGTTCCTACCTCTTACCATTTTTAAATGAGTAGCTACTTCCGGTTTGACCGGAAGTAAAGGTCAGAGAGGTCACGCAATGTGCAATAGAAAAGGACCTTCCCAAACCTTGGTATTTTGTGAAAGAATCATGTTCCTACCTCTAACAACTTTAAAAATGAGGAGCTACTTCCGGTTGGACCGGAAGTAGAGGTCACAAAGGTCACGCAATATCCAACAGAGAAGGACCTTCCCTAACCCTGGTACTTGGTGAAAGAATCATGTTCCTACCTCTGACAACTTTTGCAATGTGCAACATAGAAGGACATTCCCTAACCTACAATCTGATGTAAGAATTGTGATTATATAATAACAACTTCTTAAATTATGAATTTTTGAATATTTGAACTTCCGGTTTGAACCGGAAGACAAGGTTACATTGAGGTCATGTCTGTATGGCGATTACGCAGTTTTGAATGACCTTTCCGAAGATGTATTGTAAAAGTCCATTGTGTACTTCAGGAGTTATGATTTTTTGAAATAATAAACTTTGATTTAATGTAATTCGACACCTGATGACGTCATCATGACATCACAACAACGGTTTCGTCTCCTTGCCATATACTACCTATGTACGAATTTTCAAGGTTATATGACCTTCGGAAGTGTGCATTTGAAAGTGGACAATCGCCAGGGAGAAGAAGAAGAAGAAGTGTTAAAAAAAAACCGAACAAAAACAAGAGGTCTTCGGACCAGAGTCCAAACACCTAAAAAACGTTGTGGGGACCTTTGTTCCTTTGTATAAGTCCCCTCAACTGTGTGTATGCCTACCCACAGTTGTGGCACCATACACAACCTTTGCAGTTGAATGGTTTCAAATGTTTGTCAACAAACTGGAAAATGTTAGCAAGAGTGCAAGGGTTAAAGCTCTTATTTCAGCTAGGCCCGATTTCATGTCACTGTTTAGCATGGAATTGCCCATAGAACGCAGTAAGCATAGATTTCTGTGCTAAGCAGTGCTATGATATTAGGCCTTGGTATTTTAGAAAGTTTCAAAACCATCCCAACTCTTTAGCGAGATTATTTCCATGCTGTTACCTCAAACTTTACTTTCTGCACTGTTTCCCCACAAAGTTTCAAATCCAAAGTTTCAAATCGCAAAAATAATAATTTCATTTAATGCACAGATGACACTTTGCCACTGCATAATTTTTTCCCTTCTTCTTTTTATCAATGTTCTGCTTTTAGTGCTTTTGATATTTTAATTGTGCTTTGATCCTTTGGAGAAGTGCTATAAAAATGCTTGTTAATAATAATATTTACTATTATTGGTACTTTTTATTTACCAGGTGGAAATCGCCAGCGAGTAATCCCAGACGAACTTCCTCATCCATTCGGTCTGACCCAGTATCAGGATTACATCTACTGGGCCGACTGGAGCACCCAGAGCATCGAACGAGCCAATAAGACCAACGGTCAGAACCGGACCCTCATCCAAGATGGCTTGGAATATGTACTGGACATCCTCGTCTTTCACTCGTCTCGGCAGTCTGGTAAGACAATTCTTTATGATAATTTTCGGAACGCCGTTTCAGCTATTTTCTTTCATTCCCATGCCTTCACTTCTATGGCTTTTCAAACTATTTTACAATGTGCGATGCACTTCAACACACCTATCCTGTATGCCATTTTGGGAGTCTAAATACATACGATGGAGTTAACCCCCAAAATGGCAGAAATGGTAGACGCGCATTGTCAGGGCTTGAATTTGGAGGGAAAATCCACAAGACCGCAGGGCTTGTAGCTCAAAGTATTTACTGCACCAGAATAATGTTTAGAAGACCAGATTCCAGATGAAAAAACTTGGTGACACAGTTTAACATGAATTTAACTGTTTTTATTTGAACAATTAAGCACTAAGACATGTAAGAGAAGGTTTATATTACTTGTCTTTATGGCTGTTAAGTATACTTCATTACTTAACAGAATTGAAAGGTATTTATCAAATCAATGATAATAAACATTTGAATGTAATTTATATTTATACATTACACAGTGAGTGAGGTATTGTTATTCAATTGAAAAACACAAGCCTACCAGACTTGTGCGGTCATGAGATTACTGGTCCGACACTAAGATCACTGGCCTCGGGCCTGTGGTCCAGTGTAAAATTCTGCGTTCTCATTCATGGGGGTCAATACTCAAACTGTAAAAAGTTTGGATGACAACTTCTTTTATGAAACCGTGCCCCTGTTCTGGACTTGGTGAATTTATTTTCTTGTTTGATTTTCCAGGATGGAACGAGTGTGCTGTTAACAACGGCGGCTGCCAATACCTCTGTTTATCTCATCCCAATGATACCACAGGGGAATGGGATTACGTCTGTGAGTGCCCAACCCACTACACCCTCAACGAAGACCAACTCACTTGCACACGTAAGCATCTTATCTCTTACCAACTCCTAAACCCTTTTGAGTGAAAACAGCTAGGCCTTGTCTCAGACAATGTAATTAAAAATAATGCTGAGCTAAAATGTTTCAAGGTCATAAAAATCTTGCTTAGCAGAAACAGGCCACCAGTCAGAATGCCCCAAAAGTTACATTCCTGTGGCTGGTACCCAGCTGAGTTTTTAACTCTTTGTCAAAGATTGTTATTATTTTTCCGTCTATTAAGATTTCCCATTATTCCTAGTTTTTCCCAGAACACCCCACATATTTCTAACTATAATTCCCATTTATCCCATTTCTCCATAGCACCCAGTACATTCCTACTCTTCAGCCAGAGGAACACCATCAGTCGTATGGTGGTCGACTACAAACTCAGTCCAGACGTGGTCCTGCCCATCTACAGTTCACGCAAGTATACTCGCGCGATCGAGTACGACACGGCTGAGAAACGCGTATACTGGATAGACGGACGGGCCAAGACGATACGAAGATCGTACGACAATGGCGTACAGGTGTGTTTCAGATTTTTGTTTTTCACTAAATTTATTGCAATATTAATTGTATAAAAATTGTTGTTGCATCTCCAAGTATTAATTTATCGTCTGATCATTGGAAAGTTCTTTTCAGTGCTGAATTGATTTTAAAAAATCTTTGAATTTTTTTCTCATTTTGTGTTAGGTATTTCACACACTTATAATGTTTTTATAACCAGGGCCAATGTAATCTTATATTCCTCCAGCCTGAGGTCTTTATACCCAACTATGGTGACCCGCAAGTCTTTAGTCCCTACGACATGGCCATTGATCCATACACGCGTACCGTATTCTGGACGTGTTCGGAGACCAATGTTATCAACATCACTCGCCTGGATGGGACCCCAGTTGGCATTGTCAAAGGTGACGACAACCAGAAACCCAGAGCGATAGCTCTGATTCCAGAAAAAGGGTAAGCCACTTTGGCAAATAAAGAGCTGCAGTTTTTCAAGAACTCAGAAATTGCCAAGTATACAATGAACTCACAAAACCCTATACATAGATTCAATCTTTTGATTAACTTAAAATTGTAGAAATTGTCTGTGTGATCATTTCATTTTTCACTCTTGCTGACAGGTTAATGTTTTGGACCAACGTTGTTCGAACCCAACACAAGATTGAGCGAGCATCTTATGATGGCACGGAACATAATGTCCTCTTTGGGGATGGTCTCGGAGAGCTGGGACCCATCACTACTGACTCGGCAAGCGAGACTCTCTTCTGGGTCGACACCCTCCTCAAGAGAATTGAAAGTGCTCATATATCTGGTAAGATTGCTAATCATGAATTGCCACCCTACATCTAGGAGTACAAACAGTTATTAACCACTTAAGGCTGGGTTCTCAAAATTCTCCATGCCACCGGAATGGCAAGAACAATTTTTCTTTGAGAATACTGCTGGCACAAAGAACCCCTGACTAAAAAAAGCCAAGAGAACAAAGATTTTCATAGAAGCACTGATTTTTTTGTTTCTCTTTCGAAAAAATATCAGATTCGAGTTGAAAATACAGTCGACTCTCGTTAATACGAGCTCGGATGTTACGAGGTTCCGGTTTATACGAGGTATTTTGCCGGTTCCGAACTGCCCCGTGCATGTTTTAATGCATTTAAATACGGAAGATACGAGCACGGTCATAACGAGAACACGGATAATACGAGGTATTCTTGCGGCCCCGTAACAAGCAAATGTATTGTTTGTCTTACTTTTATAGCGAGTTTGGGGAATGAATTGTTGGGCATCGATAATTTACCTTCATCGAGGTGAAAAATTGACATCCCAGCCTTTCAAAACATGTGCTACCGCTCCGTTGATCATGATCAATAGAGGTGCTATTTGAGCGTTGGCAATGGTACCAGTCTATTCAATGGTAGTACTACGCAGATGAGAGGTGGACACCAGACCGTTTATTGTTCACTGGTATCCCGCCTTAGCAATGAGCTATGTCGCATTACTGTAACCTTACTAAGGTGTGACAACCAATGAAAATCAACTTGTCATGTTGGCCGTTGCGACCGAAATTTGGCTGCCAAGAACGGCAAGTTAAAGTCATATGCGTTCCTTTTTCAGTCATGAAAAATGTAAATTGTTTTCATAAATTGACTTTCAAAATAAATTAATTAAATCAAAACAGTTTTATTTGCCCAAAATGTTGTATGTTTGTATGGTACATGTACATGTATATCATCACAGTTATGCAGTTTCCATTGCAGTACGGGTGCATTTGTACAGGTGTGTCCATTATGTCATGCACTGCTCATTGTTAATACCGCCCTCGGATAATACGAGGTTCGGTTAATACGAGAAAAACAGGCCAGTCCGGTGGACCTCTTATTAACGAGTCGACTGTACAATGATAAACAACAGTGGAATCCTCTCGATGTCCTGTAGTTCTCTTCTTATAAGAAAAGGACAATGGTCTGGAATCAGGATTACCCTCCCCCCATAAAGGGACAATAGCAGCAGCATTCCAGAACCATCTGTCCTCTTTGCTTGGTTGAAACGAAGCATTGCACATTGAGTGGATGGGCTGTGCAGACTCTGGAATGGAATGTCCAGGTGATCTTCGTTCCGAATTCATGCCATGCGATTTATGGCAGGGAAAATATTGGCTTGTATACAACATCCGGCCTTAACTGGTTAATTATAGAAATTTGCTAAGCACAGAAGAATTCTGCTTAACAAAAAAAGGGTACCAGCCAAAATACCATTTACATGTATGTTACCGGTGCCCTGCTAATTTTCACTTAGCAGATAAATTTCAGATGTGACAGTTAACCACTATGAACTTCTCTACCCCCACGTGTATAAAATCTAAAACAGCAAGTTGATAACATTATTCTCTGTCCACAATTTCAGGGTCCGACAGACGTACCTTAGTTGAAGACCACATCCTGCTGCCAATCGGCCTAGCTGTCCTTGGTGACTACCTCTACTGGGTGGACAAACAAGCCGAGATCATCGCTAGGGTAAATAAATTCACCGGAGACGGCTGGGAGAGGATCCAAGGGGAGACGAACTATCTGACGGACATCCAAGCCATCGGAATGCCTCTCCAAGGTGAGGAGTCCCTCCTGCAAACAGTCCTCCAATTTGACAGGAATTTTCCAATCTTCATCGTATGCTAACTTGATGATCAAGCCATATCCATAGCTGTAGCTGCCAATTCGGATCTAGCCTTGGGCCTATTTCAATTTGAAAAGGAAACTTTTATGGGAAAATCTCAAAACTGAAGGACACTAAGGCCAAGACCAGGGTCGACAGAAGCCTTGAACTCAATCATTCCTAATATCTTCATTTCCAGTCTTTGAGTTTTGTTTTTGCTTTATCGGTTACAGATGATCATCCGTGTATGGGAGATAACGGTGGTTGCTCACACATCTGCATCGCCATGGGTGATGGCCAATCACGTTGCTCGTGTCCTTTGGATCTCGTCCTACAAGATGACGAAAGTACTTGCGGTGGTAAGTAGATAAATTCTGTTGACTTAAACTAAAACCAAGGATAGGATGGATAGAATGGTAAATGGTTGAGATGACTGAAACTATAACTGACTCATTGCTGTTTCCTTAATAACTAGATCCGCCTACCTGCTCCACCAAAGAATTCACCTGTGTATCTGATAGTAACCTTTGCGTACCATTGTCATGGCGATGCGACACAGATTACGATTGTGATGATCATAGTGATGAGGAAGATTGTCGTAAGTTAAAACGTTTTAAATTTTGTAAAATTACATACTGGATTTTAGTATTATTTTTTTATTAATAAAAAAAAAATGTCTTTGCTCTTGGTTGGCAAGTTAATTTTTTATTATTTTCTATTCCAGCCTACTGCAACAAGAATCAATTCCGTTGTGAGAACGGACAGTGCATTGATCTGATCCTACGCTGCAATGCCAAGAACGACTGCCTAGATGACACAGACGAGAAGTTCTGCACCGCCCCATGTCAGCCGAGCCAATTCCAATGTTTCAACAACCAGTGTGTGGATAAAATCAACCCACAGTGTGACGGCATGCCGGACTGCAACGATAGCAGCGACGAAAAGAATTGCAGTAAGTTTATCACTATCAGTCGGTTTTTATTTGTGGGTTTGGGTTTGGTAATTTCACTTTCACTAATATTGACGTATTAGATATGCTTTCTGAGGCCTGTGAATATAATAAGTCAAGTACAAGTGCCTAGGGTTTGATTTGGAATCCACAACCTTTCACAGTTTACAACTGCCAGACCAAATCACACTTTTCTTAATTACCCAGTGCAATCATTTCATCAATTATCGTCTTTATGAAATTTTCATTCATATTTTTTTACTGGTTGTTTTTGTCCTTCCTTTAGACGTAGATCCTGGGGAGCCAGTTGTGGTCAGCCAACCACAGGAGATGTCTGGTGCCGTCATTGGCAGCATCGTAGCCCTCATCTTTCTCATCTTCATCGCCATAGGTTTGGTCATCATCTGGCGTCATTGTCGCTGTCCGGCTCAGCCTGGAGTCGGCAACGGAAGGGGGGTGACTGATAATGGTCAGTATTCCACCGTCTTGATGGTGAATCAGCTTGGAGGAAGGGACTCTTCTAATAAGTATCTCTCAGGTGCGGAAACTTTTTGCTGTAAATAACTTCCACTGCTTAGAAAAATAAATAAACAGGCACATTTGCGACAATATAACGCTTGGTGTCCTTGAGCAAGACAATAATTGCTTCTCTTCACCCAGGAGTAGATGGGTCCCTGTAAGTGCAGAGATGGTTCTTGTGATTGATTTAGCTTGGTGCTTGTGCAAGCTGTATACTACCCTGAGAGCTCAGATGGTTTAAGGAATGAAATAAATTTCCCAATGACATGAAATCATACTTGGCAGATATCAGCGCTTTATTAATGTCCATTATTGTTATGATAGTTTGTTTTATCATTATGATGTTTATTTCTTTTTGTATGAGTACCAGTGAAAAGCAACACATATTACATGGCAATGTAGCTGTGAACCTGCTTTTTCTGTTAAACTGTATCAAACATTTTCAAACCTTTTCTGTTTTGTTGTTTGTACTCTGCAAAGTTATATGTGTACAGCATTTTGAAAATGGGGTGTATTACATGTTTTTCTAGCCTAGCAACTTGTTTTTATTTGGATCGTACAATCCTGATTTGTTTCATTAATATCTCATGTTTACCATCTTGGCATGACAGGTGCAGCACGCTGCAGCAACTTAAAGTCCACCAATCTCCACAGCTGCGCAAACGGCAAGAGCAGTAGTAGCAGCTGCGGGGGGCTATTTGAGCGAGCCCACCCCACCGGGGCGTCATCATGCAGCTCGGAGATGATGAGCGTGTCCGGGAATAGTAACTACCCTAAGGAGACGCTTAACCCACCCCCGAGCCCCGTCACCGACAGGTCCCAGTGTATGGCTGATTTGTATTACTCACCGCAAAGTCCATCTGCCAGTAGATCATATAGGTAAGGTCTTCTCTTCTAGTTGTGCTTTAATAACCCTCTTACTGTGTGACCATTCAAAAGCATCCAGTGTGGTTTTGATTGATAGATAAACTATGATATCATGTGGTGAATGTATCTCCATAGTATGCAGTTGCAACGACAAAGTGATGGTTAAATCTTTATCAATATTTATTTGCTATTTGCTTTGGAAGACCAAATAATCCCTATAAAAACAAATTAAGCATCTGTTAATTGATATTTTATTGATATATACAGACATTATAAAATGCGGAACATCCCACCTCCTCCAACGCCATGCAGCACAGATGTCTGTGATGACAGTGAACCCTACGTCAAAACGCCACACCACCAAAAACACCATGCAACCCGGCGGAAAAGGGGCAACAAATACTACACTAATGTAACAAACTTTGATATAACCTATGAACCTGAACCCTATCCTCCTCCCCCGACGCCAATCATGTCGGACAACAACTACGAGAGTTGTCCGCCGTCGCCGTCCACAGAGAGGAGTTTCTTCAATCCGTACCCGCCGCCCCCCTCGCCTGCAACAGACTCGACGTAATGCTGGATCAAATCATTATCCGGGGTCTTCATGTCAGGGTTTGTTTGTTTGTGTTTTGGGGATTGGGGATTCGCATACAATGCCAATGCTTTGTTGTTTACCTGCAGTGCGCATCCATCTGAGGGCGCTATTCAGCTGATCTGGATTATTTTGATTGCCCTTTGATCCGTCGAAATTCTGAAAAGAAACTTTTGACCAAGCAAAAGCTTGAGAAGTTCGTGTTTGACGGGAAAAAGCAAGTTGTAGTAAAAACGGTTGCACCAGCTTAGAATTATTTTGGGTCAGTACTTCGTTGAGGGCGCCATTCAAGGAATATTTTAGTTTACATGAAGTCAAGTCAGGCTTCCTGTAAGTACTATATTCTTGGAATTTGAAGAAATGTTGTTTTATAAAATAGACAAAAAGAACCGTCACAGGGAATAAAAACAATTTACTAGTTTTTTTAAATAATTGTTAGTGTTTTAAACGTATCTCTGCAACTAAGGTATTGAGCAGTGGTGTGACTTCTTTCCAGAAATAGATCACGAACAGTCTAGGTCAACAATTTGTTTTAAAAAATCTTTAAAAATTAATATTTTGTTTGTAAATAGAACCATTTTTGTTACTTTTACTATTTATACCTCAACAAAATATATATTTTTTATTATATTTTAGTTTGATTTTGTTGTTAGGCAGAATGGGGCGTTGTAGCCTTGCATTCTATCAATCATGGTTATTTTTAAGTGTTAAATTGTGGTTTTACCTCATTTTGTTTTTCCACACAATGTATTCAATTTAATATCCAGTACTTTTTAAAATCTCAATCAATGACCTCTTGACATGACCTTTGACCTAGACTGTCCATGCTTTATATATATATATAAAAAACGAACACACACCAAGTATTTTTTATCACCCCATAAATGTACCATAATAATGTAAATATATTTTAAACAGAGTTTAAAGATATTGAATATTATATTTAAAGAAGTAAGAAGGAAAAGTGCAGAGAAGTTCGCACCCCCCCCCCCCAAAAAAGGGTCTGCCATGGTTTTTTCTTTTTTTACGGGCACTTTTTGCAAAAAACTTCTGACCAAATAATTTTTTTCTTTACTTAAGTTAACAATTCCGAGCCAAACGTGGAAGTTGCATCGCCCGATTTTTCGCCAAAAGACTGAAAAAATAATTTTTCGTCCAAATGAATTCTGACAGTTGATGCTATTTCAAAATGAATAACATGAAGTACTTTCTCGTATGCTACGCAAAATTCACAAAACAGTTGTTAGAAGCAAATTGTTTGCACATGGCTGTTGGAAGCGTGAGATAATGCCAGTCATGAAAAATAACTCATTTTGTATCTTTTAACTAACTACAAGTACTACTAATTGTTGAGGTTTTTTTTTGTTCAGTGTCTCAAATGAAAGTTTATAACCATCCCCCCCCCCGTCATTCCAGCAAAAGAAAACATGGTGATGCATCCTTCAGGCCTAGATGGGGTTGCCAGGGACTCTTCCCTGCTGTCTCTTATGTTTTTTTCCCCTGTCTTATTTATCCCCATTCCAATAAGATCTTGTATTTTCATTTAGTAATTTATCAAACTAAGAAGTCTATCTTTGAAAGAGCAATCGTGCCAGTACTAAACTTTTGTTTGATTCTACCAGAGCTATTAAAATTGAAGATTGGTTGGGGGAGGGTGGAGCATAACTTATAACCCCTCACCTCGTTAACACTAAAAGGCAAGTTATTTCCCCCCGATCATATCTAAGTTATGTTTTAAACGAAGACAGGTACTTTTTTTTTTTTTTTTTTTTTTACCCCTCCATTTGTTTATAATGTACATTTACTGTTTTTTTCATTCATTCAAACCTGTTTCCTGTCCTATCACACTTTACAATAGACCGATTGCGCGACCCGCGTCAATCAAACACGACGTCCTCCATGGGAATGTGTGATTCCTTTGCCTAATTGAATTTCGTAAGGCTAGGTATAAATGCTCACTATTCCAACGTTCTTTACCTTTTTTTACAGTGATTTAGGACAACCTTACAAACGGAATAACAAGCGGGTGCCTACATAGTCGTCCGACGCCGGTGGTAGTGCATAACTCAAAATAAACCTCTTTTGTAATAGAATAAATGTGATTAATATCAATGTCACAACATACAACTTTAATAAAATGGCCTAGTAACTGTGTTATTATTACCAAAAGCCGACTTTTGGTGTGACTCTGTCGGTCATGGCATGTATTTGCACTTAGTTTGCCATCAGCTCAGATGACGTATTACCCACAATAGGTCACGTGATGACATGTAAACATTGGTCGCGCAATCGGTCTACTAAGTTGAGAACACCTTGGCAATGGTATCTTTCCTTATCACCCAGTCATGATTTTAGATTATACCTCGGTGCTAGTACATTTGCAGTTAGTATTCAAATTTATTAATGCCTTGTGGATACATTTGCACACAGGTGATTTTGTTCATTAAATAAATGTTCATTGATTTGCTTCCAGTACACAGACTGTCCAAAATAGTTGCATTGAATTTACATACAATGATCCTATTGTACAATTTTGCAGTTTGTCCATTTTGAACAACTGTTTTAATGCCGTCTTTTAAATGCTATTCTGGTGTTGTATCAAAGGCAATCTACGCATCTTATGTCCTTTATTATAAGAAAAAAAATAAATTAAAAAACATCGAAAACTTGTGTTTTTATAACAGACAGTTGTCCAATTAAATCGTCATAAATTGCGGGCCAAAGTCGTAAAATATTTTTTACATTTTATCGCACAGGGTCCCATTGTCAGAATTTCTCCTGTTTTATTTCCTTTTTCTTTTTCAACCGTCTTTGTTTTCTGTTCAATTCACCTAAGATAAATTTGAAATTTTGCCCACCGTTGGTTTGAGTGGATCCAAAGGGCTCACTGTAAGTTGGTAAGCATGAATACAAATATTGCCAAACGCAGTTAGCAGAAACAGGTCACCAGCCAAAATTCCATACATGTATCACCCATTATTGTCACTGGTGCCCTGCCATTTATTTTCCTAAGCAATATTTTCTGCTCATCAGCTTTATTAGACTAGCCCCAGTACTTTTAAAGTTTAAACAAAACAGAAGTTGAGTTGGGTGATTGTTTACAGATCATGTACTTGAAGATATATGTAAGGCGGTGTTCAAATTAGTGGCATCACGTGAACAAGCATTGAAGCATAATGATTGCCATAGCAACAGCCGTGTCCGCCAATTGGGACACAGCCTGATAGTAGTTGTATTTGTGTACTTAAAAACTAGACAGTACAGTTATTTATGTTAACATTAACACTTATTACCAATGCTATTACTGCTGCCATTAAACTTGTTAATTGTATATTTTTTGCTGTTTATTCAGAGGTCTTGGAAACGTTTTGTCAGCCATAATCAAAAGCTGTTTAGGTTGATGACACTATTTACTGTAAAGCCACAACGGAAAAGGGTTTTAATTATGTTGCCAAAATTCACCCTTGGTTTTAGTATGGCTTATGAGCACATAAAAGTATTGCTTTCCAAAATAAAACAGATAAACGGGGAACCAGGTGGGAAGTGGTTGTTATCACATTGTATTCTGGTTGGTAAGCTGGGCCCGATTTCATAAAGATATGAGTTAAATGTCGCTATTAAGCATTAAACCATCGTGCTCAGCTTAATAGGGTTACCAGTCATAATTCTGTCTCCCCTCGTAAGTAAATATTTAGTGTGACTGGTCACCTGTCAAGTTTTGCTCAACGGATTAATTTTTTGGGGCAATTGTTTGGCAAGAAGTTTCTGGAATCAGGTTCTGTTTGTACTGAGAGAATTTTTCTAGGCATGGTAAATATGGGCAAGATGGTAAAGCTGTAATTTTTGTGCTGGACGGCTTTATGGAACAAGATCTTTGTATCAACAGAGATTGTATTACATGAATGTAAAATAGTCTGAAAAGTATCAAATTTGTGATTAAAAGATTTATACATTTTGTACAAATGTGAAAAGGAAAATATTTGTGTGTTTTTGTTTTTCATTCTAAGGAAAGTTTTTATTTATCCGGGAAACCTATTCACACTTTTTTGTTTGGGTGGTCGGGTTGGCGTAGTGGTAAGTTTTCTTCCACCTCTAGGACCCCGGTTCGAATATTGTCTGGGGCACTTTGTGGATTGGGTTTTTCAGTCCCTACCTGACTGTGTGGTTTCGCCCCTGTTTTTTTGTCTGGGGTTTTCCTTCCACATTTAAAACTTCCTTCCTTGTCTACTCTTCATGGGGTTCTTTGCTAGTATTGTGATTAAGTTCGCTTTTTTTAGAATCCTTGGCTTCTCAACAAGAATTAATAAAATGAAATGAAAATGAAATGTTTGATCTTACTTTTAACCCGAATGGTCACAAATGGAACTGGTATACCAACCAATCTCAGCAACAGAGTCCAAATTTGTGTTAAATAGAGTGGAAGATCTGGAAGGTATGGGTTGGTATGGGATCGGGAGGGTATCCTACCAAAAACACTAGAGAAAGGGTTGTAAATGAGTCGATACAATAATGTTATTTTTATAATAATACAATGATAAAAAAGAAAAGGAAGGGAACTGTGGCTCTTTCCACGAAGTGCAAAAAACCTCAGTTTTGACACAAACGTTCATTCCGAGATAATCACGTTTGAAGTTACACACTTTAAAATCGCGTTTTCTATTATTTGTGGTCGCAAACTTTAACAAAAATGAAGTTCACTTTACCGATAACTTGAGACCTATACTTGACAACGGTATCGTTGCTTTTACATTTTTTATTTTTTTTTTGGTTTTTGTTAAATAAAGAGTTGTTAGTTTAGAAAAGTTAGTTTAGAAAAACATTTTTCTAAGTTACTATTAACTCTTTATTTAACAAAAACTGTTGTTCGACTTCTTGATAATACTAAAATTGGAGGTTGTCGTTAATGTGTGTGCAAAACAGTGTGGACAGTGTGGACAAAGTTTTTTGCACTTCGTGAAAACACAACGCTCTGGAGGTCTAACTTATTTTTCGCAGTTTGTGTGTACAATGTTAACATACATGTGTTTTGCGCTTTGTGGAAACATCATACACCGCACGATGGCACTTTGCTAAATGGAAAACGCGGGGTCGTCGTTCCCTTATTGGTAGCTGCCATTCATACCGTTGTACACAATTACAGCACAATCCCTGGGAATGAGAAAATGTTTGCACAGTCGTGAAAACGCAAATAGCACAACCATGACGTTTTTTTCAATCTGCTTATTATGTTACCTAGGAAACCAAACGCTTTTAAGATGTATAACTTTGTCAGAAGGTAGCAAGTGACCAGTGCATTAACAGTTGAAAATATGTTGATTTTCGAATTTTTTGCACTTCGTGGGAATAGCGAGGATATGGGCAAACTACGCCTATTTGTAATATAAACTGAGCATTGTTCAATATTTGCTTAAAACAATAGACCGATTGCGCGACCAATGTTTACATGTCATCACTTGACCTATTGTGGGTACCGGTACTACCTCATCTGAGCTGATGGCAAACTTCGTGCAAATACATGCCGTGACCGAGAGTCACACCAAAAGTCGGCTTTTGGTAATAACACAGTTACTAAGCCATTTTATCAAAGTTGTCTGTTGCGACATTGATATTAATCACATTACTGTTTCATAAACTACTGTTTATAATGTAGGTCTAAATCACTGTAAAAAGGGTAAAGAACGTTGGAAAAGTGAGCATTTATACCAGGTCCTTGGCCTGCGAAATTTCAAATAGGCAAAGGAATCACACAGTTTTGGAAAGCAATTTCTTTAGATGATTTCAGCTTCAAAACTTTGTGAAATTTTTGTGTTGAAAGGTATGTGCTGATGATCGCGGTCGTCTGGCCTAACGTTCCGTCGTGCACTGCACACATCGAGCACATTTATACGGTACTTTTTCAGGACTTACTGAAACTGTCCTCACTGACTTTATTCAACCACTCGAAGGTCTCCGGTACAAACTCTGGAATATTTTTCACAGATTTCGAGCAAGAATACTGGGTATGCCCAGTGTACCGGTTTTTAGGATTCTGGACTGAAAATCCCACTTTTACTCATAATGAAGGGTACACACCAGGACTTTTCAAGAGGTACTGATCTCAACTGCAAAGCAATATGTGCGTTATTGTATGTGAAAATGGCGTCTATGTATTTGTTGCTGATTAGGCACTAATTAGTGGGTCAAATTAGCCAGCTCAAAAATTTGGTATGTCCAGTGTACTGGTTTTTAGGATTCTGGATTAAAAGTCCCACTTTTACTCATAATGAAGGGTACAAATACTTTTCAAGAGATACTGGCCTCAATCGCAAAGACATAAATTATGTGCGTGCACTAATAGACCGATTGCGTGACCTACGTCACGTGACCCCTGTTGGGTATAAAATGTAAACTCACACGTAATCATCCATAGGAAAGGGTGGTACGGTACACGATGATTAATGCATTTAGTTTATTCGATCGAGGCTTTTCTTGCTCGAAATCTGTGAAACATATTCCAGAGTTTGTACCAAAGACCTTCAAAAGGCTGAATAAATCCAGTAAGGACAGTTCCAGCAAGTCTTGAAAATTGTAAAAGTACCGTATAAAAATGTGCACGATGTGTACAGCGCGCGACCGAACGTTAGGCCAGACGACCGCGATCACCACACACTTTTCAACACAAAAGTTATACTATACCCATCGATAAATGGTTTAGTCCTCTTCGCATAATCGAGCATCATGGCGGACAGTATTACGGCGTCGCGGAAAATCACATTCCGTGATTGAAAATACTTATTTCTCTCATATCAAAGAAGTAAAAACAAGGCTTTTAGGACTCAAAGTAACATTATCTATCATTTAAAG
Source organism: Marthasterias glacialis (assembly GCA_911728455.2). NCBI lineage: Eukaryota > Metazoa > Echinodermata > Asteroidea > Forcipulatida > Asteriidae > Marthasterias > Marthasterias glacialis. The sequence continues at coordinate 9,253,902 of OU452240.1, forward strand.
CTTAAATCAGTGACTAAGAGTGCATTTGGAATGAGTTGTCGGTAGGTTTTTTTGAGTTAGTAGGACCGCAAAAAATGCTCCTTGTCGGGCCGTCTCGCATGGTTTGTGCGCCCTCTAGTTCTTATATATAACTCTATGATATAAACACGGTAAAATGTGTTTAAAAACGGCTAGCCTTTGCGAACGCAGGGTGTAAAATATTTTTTATGTCCCCTGAATCTGAATAAGAAGTATACGTATTTCCAGCTTTTGGGTTTCTGATTGGCCGAGATGGCATCACGTGCCCATAAAAGCTGCAGACAGCTGGAGCAAGTTCGGGTGTCGACTTGACTAGATAGACTAGACTAACCAGAAACCATAGAGCACAGGGAGATTGATCATCAAACCACGCACTGGAGCATGGTCGATCTTGTCCATTCGACGAGAGCTACGTCACTATTTACGGTTAGTCTAGTCAAGACTAGTCGCCCACCCGAATTTGCTCCAATTAAGAAGATGTTTAGTCTGGTTTCCATATAGTGACGTGTGATTCCCAATGTTTATCAGAGGCACTAATCAGATTGACATTACGTTCAAGGAATCGGCCCGTTAATATGGATCAAAATTTAACGCAGAATCGAGGTGAGCTGATAGAGTCTAAACTGTCAGATTTTGTTCAAAACTTTTAAAGGTTTTTACTTGTTTTTGACAGAAAGGCATTTATGAATGGGAATAAAGGTGTGCTGAATCGGTTTAAAACAATAGTTAAAAACCTCTTCATCACACCTTTATTCCCTTATTAAATTACAATACTTTATTTTTAAAAGTCGTAAGTTGATGCAGATATTTCAAACTTCGTTAAGATCATGCAGAGATATTTCGTAAAAATTTGCCTTTTCTTCATCTCCCTGTACCGCATGCGTTCTATTTCGCGAATACGCGGCTGGCATTTCAGCGAATACTCAGTTGGCTATTTTGGGCCCAATAACGGGCTAGCTTCAGTTTGTTTGCACAAGACGCGGGGATAAACGTGTAAATCTGTCAACCATAAAATCGTACTAAATAAACCTATTTGTAACATAATTTTGCTGAAAAATGGATGAAAAAAGAAAGGAAAAAGAGCTGCCCGTGTTGAATAAACCTAAATGGTTGGGACGTCGAGGTGAAGAGCTGAAGAACGTAGATTTTTTGTTAGCAAAGGGATTTAATAAGTGCTCAGAAAATTTGTACAACGCCGAGACAAACCCAACCGTAAGTACTATACTATCTATATATAAGTAGTACTAACAATGTAAAATTTTACTGAGAAGAAGAAAATTACAATTAACTAATCAAGTTTATGTAGTATCTGAAAAACAGTTTCTGTGGATGGACCAAAGAAACCAATCAAGAGGTTGGTCTGAGATTGAAGAACAGTGTGTTTTGACTATGGTTGCATTGTTCCACAACGAAACGGAGCAGGTCAAAGGTCAGAGGTAAAGGAGTCGGACCAATCAAGAGGTTGGTCTGAGATTGAAGAACAGTGTGTTATGACTATGGTTGCATTGTTCCACAACGAAAGGGAGCAGGTCAAAGGTCAGAGGTAAAGGAGTCAGACCAATCAAGAGGTTGGTCTGAGATTGCAGAACAGTGTGTTTTGACTATTGTTGCATTGTTCCACAACGAAATGGAGCAGGTCAAAGGTCAGAGGTAAAGGAGTCAGATCAATCAAGAGGTTGGTCTGAGATTGAAGAACAGTGTGTTTTGACTATGGTTGCATTGTTCCACAACGAAAGGGAGCAGGTCAGAGGTCAGAGGTAAAGGAGTCGGACCAATCAAGAGGTTGGTCTGAAACAGCCAATCCAACATGTTGACACATGGCAATTCGGGGCTGTTGCGAGGCAAAGGTCAATAAAAAAAAAATGACATTCCAAAAAGCAGTAGGCCTAACATGATATTGTCATTTATTTTTGTGTTTTTGCTTCGTTTTAGGGTTGCATAAATCTTGGTACCTCTGAAAACAGACTCGTATTTGACATTCTGAAGAAACAGGTAAGTAAAGTAGGACTTATCTTGTTCCATGCAAACTGGTAAACGTACAAAATTTTAACAACTAAATAAACAAATAAGGAGAAAATATTCATTTGAGTGAGGGTTTTCACTGGCAAATGAACTGGGCAAGGTGGTAAAAATTCATAGTGATGATTGAAGCAAAATTTACAATCTACCCTGCAAGCTGACAAGAATGCGGTGCTCGAACAACACTGACAAACGGGGGATGATTTGCATCCAAAGATTCCAAATTGTGAGTCCTTGATACATAGGCCTACAGGTCAAGGAAAAGGCTCATAAATGACTCAAATAAGCAACAGTTTTTTATTGGTACTTCCTTTCCTTTAAATGGCAAGTCTTCACAGTGAGGTGGTGGTATTGGCCAAAAATGAGCAAGGTTGTCACTGAAAGTATTGTAGTGAGGTAAATCACATCAACATTTGAATGAGCAGTTGAAACCTTGGTTTCCTAAACTTCAAAATGTTTACATTTTTACAGATGAATAAATTAACTGTACAATGGGAGGACTATATGTTTACATACGACAAATTTGACGGGATTCCGAGCTTGAAAAAAGCTGTTGCAGAGTTTCTTACTGACTTTGCTAAGTCGCCAACACCACTGGAACCTTCAAAGGTATGTATCAATTTCATAACAAAAAAGTAATAATCGTCAGAAACATTTTGATCCTAGGTATTGTACTAGTACATTGTTTCTCAAAGGCTTGAAGAAAAAGACTGCTCAGGGACTATAAGGGTATAACAATAGGGTTCGTGCTTCCAAGTAAACAAAACTTAAAAAAGCATGTTTTGACTTGTAGATGGTTTGGAAAATGTTGTTTTTGAAACCGCTTACTTTGAGAGTTTGAAACTTGTCTGCGAATCGCAAACCTAGATGTTATTCATATATGCAATGCATGACATGGCCCATTATTGACTCGGCTGGCTGCTGGTGGTTGTGTTGCCAGGATGCCACCAAGGCTGTCAGGTGATCTCTTTCCCCGGGCCCGCCATGCAAAATATCTCCCGCAGGGAGGTACGAATTAGGATGTTCAATGTTGGGCTATTACCACTTGTGCAGTTTGCGACAGCTATTTCATTTTTCATTTATTTTTATGTTCATTGTCTAAATTGTAACAGACCAGAAGTGTTCCACATAAAAACACAAACCACACACAAGTTTCAAGTATTCTAAACCCTCTCCTCCAACCCTTCTCCCTCACATCAATTATTTTCCCCTTTTTTCCAACAAAAGAATTTTATTGCTTCTGTCATCTGTTAACATTATGCCTTTTCTCCATTTCAGATTTGTGTATTAAACGGTGGTGGATCATGCATGGAGGCCTTAACCTTTGCCATTTGTGATCCAGGAGGTATTGTAAATTACGATTCTGACTAGCCATAACTCAGAGCGCCACCAAGTGTTTGCACGGGGACGCCATTTATTTCACAGTGCATCATGGGAAAATGTCTTTATTTCTTCACTAAGGCCGTACATGTATCTGAATTAATGGCTATGGCTATGGTCGCATTGCTGTAAAGGCCAATTTTTCAACAGTGTCGCAGCAGCCAACAGTCAGTTGATTCGGATAAGACCTTTTAAAGTTTGCTGTAGTAAAAACAAAAATTAATAAAAACAACTTTTAGTTTGACCTTTTGAAAATAAAAGTTGAATTGTTAAAAAAAAAGTGTGGGTAAACAATTATATTTATACACATGGCATAGTAGAATTTAGAAATGTTCTTGTCAGAATGAATTTCAAATTTCTGTGTGTATATGATCACTGCCTTTTTTGGAAAGCCACCTGTACAATGGGGCAAACTCTTGGTGGCGCATTGTATTCCAAATCACACGAGCCATTAGATTGTGTTATTTAATCATAAAATCTGTCAAAAAAATCATGCAGAACCTGTTTGCATGTGTTTTTGATTAATAGGTGTTAGGCATATGTAACAGCCTCAAACTCAACAATGTATTGATTGGGATTTTCCTTAGTTTGCGATTCATGCCATTCTCCTCAGATTTGATTCACCCTATAACAATCCCAAACCCTCAACAAATCTTATTCAGGAAGTTGTCTGACAGTGTAGGATATGGAACTGAAGGTCCAAGTAAAAAATGTTTTATTTTGGCCAGGCAAAACATGGTGGAAAAACATGGATACACCAAAATGATCCCAGTCTAATGATGATGTGGGTGTTGAGTAGCCTTAGATTGGAGTATTTTGGAAGATTTGGAAGGGTCCCTAACTAAAAGCACATATGGGGCAGGGTTAAATCATAACTGAGACTACTGTAGTGGCCTTTTTGGATACCCTAGCTTTGGCTCTTTGCTTAGGCCCTGTGGATTCTGTTTGAAGCCAGTAACAACATGTATTCAAAGTTACTGACAAGAGCCTAAGCCGGAGCTATAAGCCGGAGCTGACTGTGGAAAAGGTCCTATGGATTCTATCATGTCTAATACATAAGATTTTGAACTATTTGGATTGGTTGTCTTCAGATGGTGTAATGGTCGCTACTCCTTACTATGGGGGGATAATGTTTGACGTTGAGGCCCGATCCAAAGCGGAGATTATACCTGTGCATTTCCACAGCAAGGTGCAGTTTACAATTTTTTTTTTTACAGTAAAAAAGAAATCTGCAATTACTTATTCTCATAGTGAGTAACAGGTGATTCATTGATAACATTGCCATTACTGCTGCTGTGTTACTAATGAAAGCAGTTACTCTCTATGAGTCAAGATAATGTACAACATGGGTGATATTGGCGCTCTACCTTCACATTAGCAGTGTTTTGAATGAAGGTAACTTTTTTTTAAGTACCTGAAACCACCTGAAAACTGCTGACGTGACGGATGCAAAATGGTACACTATACAACTGTTGTATGCTGTGATAGGGACCAGGGTGTTTTGTACACTTCGCCGAGGGTGCACAAAACCCATGGACCCCATCACACAGCGTGCGGCAATCATTTTGTTATACCATGGTAATAGATTGCAGGAGGGAGAAACAAACATTATAAAGGGAAATAATCTGTATTTCTTTATCACTTTATTGTTGAACACTGCATTTCGTTGTTTCTTTGAACAAAATTAATCACTTTAACGGGAAATTACCTACAACCTCATACCCAGGGCTATTTCTAATAATATTGTATAGGCAGTAGAAACGACCCGCACGGTGGGCACAATCAAGGTAATGAACCCCCTCCTGAACGCGTGCGCCATGTACATATGCGTCTTTGTAGCATATCACGTGATTGGTTCTCGACCAATACAAATTCACATTATATTACCGTGATATAACAGTTTATTGTGTTTATTGTCTCTTTTAATCTCTTACATACGACGCACATGTGAGTGCGGTGAACCTGCTGCGGCTTATGGGGTATTGCGGCTTATGGGCCGACACCTAAATCTTGTTTTGGAAATTCTTGGGCACTGCGGCTAATGGGCCGGGCGGCTTATGGGCCGAAAATTACGGTAGGTTGCTGATGAACCAATTGCTCACTTGTTTTTAACTTTTTTTTTATTTTGTCAAGTTGGAACCAGGACAGACAGAGCCATTTAAAATATCAATTTCCAAGATGGAGTCTGTGTATCAAGAGAACTTAAACAAGGTGAGAGGTCATCATTGGGCTCAAAGTTGAAGATTTGTCTATTATGTTCCCCCCCTAGTCCAATTTTGTTACCTTTTATAAACACAATTATTCAACATTCTTAGGACCACCATCTTACCTTTTTATGGTGATACGAAATCTGTATATCAACTCAGGAATGTCAATCCCAGGAGGTTCAGGGGTTGTCTTCTTCTAGACCAAGGGGAGACACTGCCCCACGACCCCAATGTAAATAAAACATGATGCTGTACAATGTACATACATGTCATCTTATTAAAGATTTATATTTTAAATATTTGAAAAGTCAGCCACAAGAGACCGTAGGTGGCTGTTTGCGGGATTGGATAGGGATTAATTAGGTCTCCATTTTATTCAGTGTGCGTGACCTCACGTGACCTCTACCTCTGGTCGAAACCGAAAGTGCCTTCGTAATTCAAAAGTGGTAAAAGTTATGAAGTTGCTTTTAACGATGTTAGTGTCCGGCCAAGGTGTACTTAAAAAAAAAGATACCGATGATGTAATATTATACAAGAGCGCCCTCTAGCGGCAGGTTGAAAACTGTTAAAAATGCACTTTGAGAAGATATGTGTGGTGAAGTTTTTTGTAATCGCTTAAAAATTGATACACACGATGACTGTCAGGCAGCAAACATATGTGTGAAGTTTTAGATCGATGATGTCATCAGGGGTCACTTGACGTGACATTAAAGGTGCACTTTTTGAAGTCGTATATCTCCGAAAGTATAGGTCTGATCACGTTGAAACTTTGCATGTTGTTAGATAATGGCAAGTTCATGATGACGTCATCACATGATTTGTTATGATTTTTTTCATTTTATGACCCTGTAAGTCATAAATTGCTAACGGAACATGCTATGAACAAAATTCTTTTTTAAACAGGCTTGATAGGTCATAATGTTCTGAAAACGAATTGACGTCATCATGACGTCATCATTTGTCAGGTTATATTACCTTAAAGGTACAGTTTAAAAAGACATACAATATGAATTCAATCTCACAAGGCATTAATTCTTGCATTATTAACTTGATAATGCACACAATGTCGGACTTTTTTATATTTAGATGAGTAGTTTGAAAATGTAATCAGCGAAACAGCTTGGCATTCATGCACAAAGCCAATATGTCTAGTTTCTTCTTTTTGTCACAAAACGATCTTTGGTCGGTTTTCTGTCGCATCTTCATAGCGTCCAGAAGCGAACTTGAACATGCCACTTATAAATTCTTCTTTTTCCCGACAATTTCCAGATTCTCTCCAAATTAACCAAAAGCGGAAAAGCCCTATGTTCTGTTTTGACAGACATACATCTAGTTCTTTATTTGTGGTGTTACAGAGAGTCTGTGAACTTTAAAATTGTAACACCCAGGAGGTTCAGAGGGTTTCATCTCCATACCAAAGGGGAGACCTACGCACGTTACCCTAGTTCTGTATTTATGGTGAAATATGGAGTTTGTAAATCCTCAGAAATGTAACACCCAGGAGTTTCAGGGGGCTTCATCCTCTACACCGTAGACTAAGTCTGTTTCCACGATATTTTTATTTTGTTCAAATCATACCACTGTTTCAAATTTTCTGATAACCTTACACTTTTCCTGCATCGTAGGGAGTCATAATACGAGCCGTATTATTCATGAATCCTAACAACCCTCTAGGAGATGTTTTCACAAAACAAGAAGTCTTAGATGTTCTCAACTTCTGTCACAGGTATGTCTCAAAATAACTTGTATGAATATTTTGTATGCATATTTTCTCTTAACAAAATAGAATTTACATCTTTTGTTCATCACATGCATATTCATGGAACATGTAATGCCTATGCTTTCTTCATCCCGGGGGTCCAATACAACATGTATTTTTACTCGGTCCATTGTATTCTATGTCATATTGGACTGGGTCCATTATAACCTGTGTTATATTGGACTGGAGCCATTGTAATCTGTTATAAATTGGACTTGGTCTATTATAACCTGTGTTATATTGGACTGGGTCTAGTATGTTTAACATGTGTTAACTTATATTGGACTGGGTCCATTAAAACCTGTGTTATAATGGACTCTATATTTTGTATTTCTGATTATTCTTGTAAGCTATCGACTGGTCCATTTTAACATTATGTACGATAATGGAATGTTTGTATAAGTATAAATTTGTCATTAATTGAAGGGACTTTGTATTACTTCATGGCTTATTTCACCTCCTGGGTCCAATATTAACTTTTATATTGGACTCCGTCAATTATAACTAGTTTTTTTTATGGACTGTTCAGTCTGTGTAATGTTACTATTTGAAGGCACTCCTTACATCTGATCATGAATGAGGTGTACATGAACACCATCTTCAAGGAGGGAGTCGAACATCACAGCATCTTGAGCTTGAAGCCGGAGGAAATTCCTGACCCTCAGAGAGTACATTTTGTCTGGTCTGCGAGCAAGGTAAAATCCTGGTTGGTTTGCAAAATGATATAAACTTGCGGGGGGAGGGTAGGGTAAACAAAATTACCAATTTACAACCATCAGCCAGAGTCCAGTAATTTTTACATTGGCGAGTAAAACCTAACAACTGAACAAGTCCATCGGCCTTGTGACTCATGTTACATTGAACACAGGTAATAATATAAGACTTTTATAATGCGCCATTGATCTAGTTCACTTTTCTGAGGCGCAGTTTGTTTAAAACCCTCAGAGCAGCCGGGAGGTTAAAAAATAATCCAATGGTTACCAAATATGGTCATAATTTTTTTTTCAATGGGCCAATAAGGCCAAGATTCAATGTAGTCCTCACCCCTGGTACACCCCACAAGCCTGTAGACTCCCATTGGACAGACCCTAACCAGTGCGGAGTAAGGAGTGTTGAAAGACAGCAGCCACCTGTCTCAGTGTAGTAATTGATTGACCCTGTGTCAAGTATTCCCTTGGGACAGGGTGGTATGCACTTTGTGAAAACAACTTGCGCCGCATACTGGTCGTAAATAACACAAGTCTAAGTCTTGACTGGCACTCCAATTCACCCCCCACAGTGATTTATAATGGTTTTGGGCTTGCAGGGCGGGTTATTGACCTTAAAGACAGGGTGGACGATTTTTTAACCTCCTGGATCCAGGGAAGTTGTTGATTAATGTGGATGCTCCGAGGGTTAAGACGGGTAGTTTTTGGCGAGCTGCTTTAGCAGAATGTGAGACTACATGTATGTAATACTGTCCGTCTGTCTGCCCGTCTGTGGGGCCGTCTAACTGTCCGGCTGTTAATCCGGCCGTCCGCATTCAATGTTAAAGTTTTAACATCAAGCTTTAACATTTGTGTTTTGAGCTGTAGTTTTATGGAATCTTAAAGTCCTAAGTGAAACCGTTACATAGTGCCAGCCATGTGTTGTGTTTATCAACCAATTTTTTTCAGTGCAAAAAAATTTAAATGTTTTTGAATTAAAAAAAATGTTAAAGTTCGTTAAACATTGCCCTCGGGACTTTAAATAGCCAACTTCAAACTAAACATGCTGAATGTTGATGTTTTAGAACTAAATTTGAACTAACTTGCAACAACACAGCAGACAAAGATTTTAACAACCCCCCCCAAAAAAAAAGGCATGGCTATACCACCAGTTCCAGCTGAACGACCTAAAACAATTGAAACTTTGAATGGCCATAACTCCGTATTGCAATGATGTACTGACTTGAAACTTGAATCAAATACTGCTACTGACATGTATATGACAGATACATCTCATGAGTATGTCACCAGTTCCAGTTGAATGATCTAAAACACTGCAATTATTGACCAGCCTAACTTCCTCTAACTTCCTCGTAAGTACCTGTAATTTTCATTATGTAGATGCATCTACTCTGGTAAATTCTTGTCTTTGATGACATACCAGAGCTGAGAATGAGAGAGAATATAAGAATTTACTCGCCATAGCAGCTGTTGCAGTTTTAGTTTTTAATCATGTGACCCATTTGTATGGCACCTGGTAAAGGTTTACGAGGCGATGTGGGGCAGTGTGCAGCTGCCTATGTCAGAAACACCAGGGCAAACCCCTTTTCTCAGCTATTAGTGTGACTGTGTTCTTTTACGTGCATTACACAGCACACTGGACCTACAGCTTTACGTCCCATCTGAAGGATAAAGCAATAATTTTTAAGTGTCCTGTTAAGGACACAAGTGTAAAGACCGGGACTCGAACCCACACTCTGCTGATCAGAAACACCAGAATCCAGTGCACTAGACTGCTCTGCTGTGACATGTCAGGTTTCAGACATCTAGTTTTATGACTGACTTAACAAGTCACCATTGAATCTCCCAAAAGATTGACAATACCTTTATAATGACATTCGTAAATTAATTTATTTTCAAAGGATCTATCCATGTCGGGGATGAGATTTGGCGTAATTCATTCCTGGAACCAAGACGTTCTTGACTGTGTTATTACGACAGGGTACTTCCAATCCATACCGATCTACATCCAGAGCCTGATGCAACGGTTGCTTAGCGATAGAGGTAAGCAAGCTGTTTGGGAATAGGAGAGGTTCTCCTGAGGAATTGACCTAACCTCAACTCCTTGGCATTCAAATCGTTTTGTTGTTTTGCCTAATGGCCAAGTTCCCTGCCCATCTCCATTTCATTTCCTTGATCTTGTCTGTTATATCTTTGAGATTTTCTTTTTCTCTTTAAAAAAATCTTATTTCTCATTGTCAATTAATGTGTACTTTCTTTTTTGGGGGATCAGATTGGCTGCGTGATGTCTATTTTCCGGCAAATAACAAAAGACTTCGAGAAGTTCACATTGCTACCAAAGATGCCTTTGATGCAATTGGTGTGCCATACCTTGACAGACCATCAGGGCTCTTCATCTATGCAGATTTCAGAAAGGTAACTGTGGAGCTGACAGTTTTCAAGCTTGTTTGTGTTTTGTTAACTAAACCAGTGACAAAGTAATTTTCCATGCCTACTTTACGATCCATCTGTCGTCAGATAATAATTTTTCTTCTGTTTGACTTTTTGGTTTTCAGTTCATGTCTTCAGTCACTCCGGAAACTGAAATTGCCCTTTTCTATCGTTTCATTGAGGAAGGCGTATATTTAGCGCCCTCACAGGCCTTCTTCAGTGACGAATATGGATGGTTCCGCATTGTGTTTTCCAGGCCAATGATAGAAATAAAACTAGGTAAATCAATGAAAATATTACCTAATAATATCAAATTTAATTTTATTTTTGTTTCTATTTTTTTTTTTTTTTTTAAACCTTTACTCCCTGATCCGGTTGCCCACAGACAACCTTGATCCTCCGCTTTCCTCAATGATCACCCAACGTTAAAATGTTAGGATTTGGTGAAGATTGGTATGCCTAGCTCTTTCTGATAAGCAGTTGTTATTTGGGCCTCCAGGTCACAATCAGACAACTTCCTGAAGATTGGTATGCCTAGCCCATTGTGATAAGCAATTGTTATTTGGGCCTCCAGGTCACAATCAGACAACTTCCTGAAGATTGGTATGCCTAGCTCTTTCTGATAAGCAGTTGTTATTTGGGCCTCCAGGTCACAATCAGACAACTTCCTGAAGATTGGTATGCCTAGCTCATTGTGATAAGCAATTGTTATTTGGGCCTCCAGGTCACAATCAGACAACTTCCTGAAGATTGGTATGCCTAGCCCATTGTGATAAGCAGTTGTTATTTGGGCCTCCAGGTCACAATCAGACAACTTCCTGAAGATTGGTATGACTAGCTCATTGTGATAAGCAATTGTTATTTGGGCCTCCAGGTCACAATCAGACAACTTCCTGAAGATTGGTATGCCTAGCTCATTGTGATAAGCAATTGTTATTTGGGCCTCCAGGTCACAATCAGACAACTTCCTGAAGATTGGTATGCCTAGCCCATTGTGATAAGCAATTGTTATTTGGGCCTCCAGGTCACAATCAGACAACTTCCTGAAGATTGGTATGCCTAGCTCATTGTGATAAGCAATTGTTATTTGGGTCTCCAGGTCACAATCAGACAACTTCCTGAAGATTGGTATGCCTAGCCCATTGTGATAAGCAATTGTTATTTGGGCCTCCAGGTCACAATCAGACAACTTCCTGAATACGATTTGGGATGGTTAGGATAAATGGAGTTTTTGAACACATTTTAGTTGTCAATTTTTAATGTTGAACACAGTTTTGTCATTGTATACAGCAGTTACCAGATTTGTTTTTACTTATAGTGAGACTGTTTTAAAAGGAAAGTATGTGGAAGGTTTTTCGGAAGAGTAAATTCGTTTGGACCCCGTTTCTAGTTTCTTACATGTATTACCACCACATCAAACAAACCTGTAAAAATTTAATCAAACTCGTTGGTCACTTTAGTGAAAGCAGCAAAGATAAAAAAAAACCAGTCTGGAATTTCCTGCACGTTCATGTCAGGCTTATTTCAATTGTGGCAGTAAAAACAAGCAACGGTGATCTGAAGGGTCCGGAAATTGTTTACTTTTTTTTCCAACTTTGAATATTGGCCTGGAGGATTGGTACTGGTATGAGCCTGATGAGCTTTCAGATTGACACCTAATCATTTATTTTGTGAATATTACTCATCCTGGTCTTTGTCTGTAACTCAAACAATTCCAAGACCTATTTGTAATTTTTTTCCCCTTCTGATTTACACTCAGCAATGGAAAGACTGGGCAAAGTTTGCAAACAACTTCTTGAGGAGAAATCAAGTGTGGCTTCAGGTGGAGATGTGACAAATGCGCTTCATGGCGAGGTGAAACATTGTACTGGCAATCAGTCTGGAGAGGGAGGTATGCATATTGGTGATGTATAGAGCACTAAAGGTCATCTGCGATGGTGAACTGTAGACTGTGTTAGTGTTTCAGTCTTATTTAAGCGCATGATTTTGTTTTTTTCACACGTTGAACCAGAGAACCTTCTATTTAGCCCTTTTCACACTACTGAGCCAATTTTTCAGGAAATTCCTGGGGAGTTTTAATCCCAGCGCCACCTCGTGTTCATTTTACACCTGATGCATTCCCTGGGGAAATTGAACACTTGGAATACTAGCCCCGAGGTTTGCTTAACCCTGCTACTAAGCAAGGGCATGTTTTTCTCAGGATGTGGCTATTTTCCGGGAGTTTGCCAGGTTTAGCAATTCAAGTGTGAAAGGTCAACCAATCATTCCCAGGAATTTCCCAGGAAATTTGTCAAGTGTGAACGGAGCTAAAGTGAAGATTGATATGCCAAATAGGCACTCAATAAATATGCTGGTGATATATCATGTTATCACGATAAGAACCATGCACTCTGATAAGCTAATTAATTTTTTCAGGGGTCTCGCTAGAGGACCTGCTGTCACAGCTTAAAACTGGAATCAAGAACTCTGATTGGCTGAAGACGAATACAGCGGACCAATGGAAAGAGGAGAATCCTGAATTATATAAAGAGTACATGGAGAATTTCAAGTAGACGTGAGGGACTCGTTTGACTGATTTTTTTTAGCTGTTCCAACTTTAAGTCGGAATAGCTGTTGTTTCTGTCAAGATTTTAAATTTTTTTTTGGTGATTATTATTCTTTATTTCCCGAAAGCACCATTGACTTAAAGATGTATTGTCCGATTTCAGGCCAATTTGGGGGTCAAAAATTTATTTAACTTTCAAATTGCTTATTTCACGGGTATAAAAAGTTTATGAGCTTTCATTTGATACTTTGAACGAAAAAAAATCCGTCAAGGATTAGTGGCGAGGTGAAACGTAAATGAATTAAAAGGCTGGCCCAGCCTTTTAATCCTTAGAGTGATTACGTACATCATTTGCATATTGCTGCAGCACAGGGTATGAATATTTATGTTTATATTCAAGCAACGTTATTTCGGAACGACGATCGACCGGTTGGTTACACGGTGTAATGAGAAAACCCCACACTGTACTTGTACATGTACAGTAGGAGCCTACATCAATTAATCGCACGCATTGCCACGAGTCTCCATCTTGCAGAAAGTGGTCAAAACCATCTGGACGTCTGGTCTGTGTGATTGTCGATTGTCCAGCGGCGGCCTGCTCCTACTTACCCGACCGGTGTGTTTGCAGCAGAGAGCCGGTGGTAGTTCATCACTCGGATCGCGCACTCAATGTATGCACATTGTACATACACCACATACATTGTAGGTACGCGCACAGCGAGCCATGTGGGTTGGTAGCGACTGAGACCATCGCAGGGGACCTGCCGCGACCCGTTCATATTAAAAAAGGTCACAAGAATCATTAATATTCATTATCTTGCAGATTCTTCTGAATGGCCGCTGGGAAACCAATCAAATTGAAGTCGGCAAATGCCTGTGGAAACTTTAAAGTGTTCTATCTCGAGTTCCTGATATAAGAATTCTTTGTTTTTTATATTTTTCGTTACACAAACATATAAACTTTTTAAATTCGTTTGAAAGGAAATTGATTTTTTTTAACCTGTGGCCCAAAATCGGACAATGCATCTTTAATACATGACTTTTCTTAACACAATAACTCATTTTTAGAAGAACAAAACCCAACACAAATTTTATACCATATGAAAGCTTAAGCCTTGACTTAGTGAAACGATCTAAAATAAATTATAATTATTGATTAATTAACCATGTTTACAGCGACTTGAATATTTGATTAGTAAATCTTGTTATCACCATATCTCAGGAAGTATACATCCGATATTCATTTTGTTTCCAGTTTTTGACTTGTTCGATATTGTAGATGTGTTTTTTGGAACAATTTATTATGTCACGTCATCATTGAACAATTTTCTAAACTTGATCAAGTCCTAATCCCTTCTGCGTCTGCTGCTACTGCGTTTTTTATATGCTTGACATACATTTTGTACACTTTTTTACGGTTGCAGACTTACACAAGTTTATTTGTATATTAGGATTTAGATAAAGTGTGTGCTCCGTGCATGCAGTGGCATATCCGTCCACTCTGACAAGATCGACCGTGCACAAGTACATAACATTGTGGGGAGGTATTGGACGGTTTTACGGGGTCGTTTCTGTGGAGACCTGGTGGTATTAACGGACGACAGTCCATTGTGATTCACAACTGGTTACTCCATGAAATCGGGAAAAAATAACTTATCATAGACGATAATTCCTTCCTGCATGGCCTAACTTGTTTTAGTCAATATACTATACTTTGAAACTAACCCAAGCACAACGTAATGCCACTGTAATCAACTGTTAATTGTTCAATCTGAGCGCCATTGGTACAACGTTGTGGGGGACTGTGCTGCATTTCGTTGCTCAGAATTGGAAACAAATTTGTACACAAGTATGCACTCGCCTGTTTTTCCAATGTTAATACAATGGGGTTTGCCGGTTTTGGGAACCTATACAGGTTTTTAAAACCCTGCGAGGCTTTTGATGATTTATTGCATGCGCATACATAAGTGGTACGCTTTTATTTGCGCATTTGCCTATTCCAATTAGTACGCTTAATTATGCACAAAACTTTCGTATTCTTGCAGGACCTTAGGAGACATCTGGCATGCCTAAATATCCACTCAAAACACTGTAGGTATTGCTACCTGGTGTTACACTACGCAAACTACTGAAGGTCCCTTGGGGGCAGTTAGTGTACCACCAATGAGCTATGAGCAAAACATGCTAAAATCGCAAATAATCTGGGCCAAAAGTACGCAACCGAGTACGCGGGTCTGAATTGCCGCTTCGACCTGATGCGGAGTACTCTGGGAGGACCTTATCTGGCTTGACGGGGCAACGACATTTTTTTAAGCGCGCTACGCTAAAAACCACGTTTCCCTGCAAATAAAAGCGTACTACCCTCTAGACGCAGGGTTTTTTTAAGGGGAAAACTGAATACATGAATGTGGCAGGGTAGCACTATTTAGCGTTTAAACTTCATATTGTGTTCTCAGATGTTAGTTTGGCTTTCATTAACTAATCATTATGCCGTCTCATATGCTATAGCGCCCTCTATCGATAAATGTTTATCTACTTGAAAGGTGGCAGAATCTGGCATTTTTAGGGTTTTTGTTCAAAGGTATCGCATACAATATTAGTTATACCACCTTGTAAATAACGAAAAATCATAGAATGGCAAACATGTGTTACGTCATCAGGTATCAAGTTACATTAATTCAAAGTTTAATATGACAAAATCATATCTCCCGAAGCACATATCGTAGAGTCATATTTGTGCCATTTTGAAGCTTAGAGCACGTGTGGCATTTTTTACACAGACATGGTATGACCCCAGTTTGACCTTTCCTTCCAGTCCAACAGGAAGCTCAAAACTTTGAAAGGTCATATCTCCTAAACTAAATTCCATAAAGTCATGATCTTTATGTTTTGTAGCTTGTATGTGACATTTGATTTACAGGCGTGACCCCACTTTGAACTTTACTTCTAGTTCAAACAGGAAGCTCTAAAATAAAAAAAAACATATCTAATGTGCCATATGTATAGTAGAGTCATAATCTTTGTTCCATTTGTAGCTTACATTATATGTGACATCTGGTTATTAGGCATGACCCCACTTTGACCTTTACTTCTGGTCGCTGTAAGTAACCGTTAATTGTTCAATCTGAGCACCATTGCTAAAACGTGGGGGATTGCGCCGCATTTCGAGAAAGAAAAGCCTCGATCGACTAAACAAATGCATTAATCATCATGTACCGTACCGCACTTTCCTAGGGGGGGGGGGACTGAGGTGTGTTATAAAACATATGGACTGGCATTATTCGGGCAATAGTGCACGTCTATGCACCCCTCGGGCCTGTGAGTGACCAGGAGAGGGTCCCATTTTCCCTCGGGAAATAGGACCCTCTCCTGGTCACTCACAGGCCAAAGGGGTTCATAGACGTGCACTATTGCCCGAATAATGCCAGTCCATATGTGTATAGTAGCTGATAACGGCTCGTGGATCCGGAGATTTATTGGTACGAATACATTTTCATTTGCATTCGATCCTATTCAATATAATCACAATCGTTTGGGTACAATGAACATTAGTGGTTTTCTCTGCAATAATTTAAAACAGATGATCCAGTCTTCAGTAAGCTCATGAGTAGAGACCGCGCTGACAGGTCATCTAAGGATGTCAAGCGCAAGGACACCCCGACATCAAAGCAGCGCTCCAATTTTGTTACACAAATAGAGCTGACACCCTCTCCTCAACCCACTGCAGGGACAACCCAGAATGCCAGAAACAACAAACCCCTACGCTCGTGTGAGTATTGTAGACAAGCACATGGCCTGTTTGGCTGCGACAGCTGGAAATCATTGAAAGTTGCTGACAGATTGAATTTCGTGCAAAGAAATCGACTGTGTGTCAACTGTCTGCAACCCGGACACCGAGCCCGAGACTGTTCTAGAAATGCAGTCTGCACTGTTCCTGGATGTGGTCTGAAACATACCAAGTTCTTGCATCTGACCCACACCAGCAATCCCTCAACACCAACTGATGCTAAGTCAGTGACGAAAGCAAATCATGTGGTAAACCACGCTCCACCGGTCGTGGTCAATGCTGTACCGACAAGTGCCTCAGCCAACGCAACCTGCAATACCACTGGGGTTGGAATTGGGAAGGTATCCCTACCCATATTCCAGTGAGAGTAAAAGGTCACGGATGTGCTACCAATTTTGTGACGACGTACACTCTCCTCGACACTGTGGTTCTACACAGACTTTCTGTGCGGAAGAACTGATCGACAAGCTTGGAGTACATGGAGAACCCGACACCATGAGGCTGACAACTTTAGACAACCACAGTATCCTCACGGACACTCGTATTGTAGATCTTGAGGTTACTGACATGTGTGACGAAAACCTGGTTGTCATGACACATGTTCTCACAAGGCCTAAACTACAGATAGGGGCTAAAACCATGGTAGAGAGGAAGGAGATTAACAAGTGGCCACATTTAAGTGACATCATCATTCCGGATGTAGATGTTAAGGATGTGCATCTTCTCATTGGCCAAGACAACCCCGTAGAATTAATTCCCAAGGAAGTCCGGGAAGGAGACAAAGGAGCACCCTTTGCCACACGAACCAGTTTGGGATGGACTATAAATGGTCCACTTGATACAGGGCCCTTTAGTCACACAGCTTCCTTCTTCATCGACACAGACAAGTTTGCAGCAGCAAGTTGAGAGTTCTGGAAGCTGGACAACATCGGAGGTGATGAGAGGAGTATGTCAGTCAGCGACATAAAAGTTATTTCAACCTGGGAGCAGTCACTATGCCGAGATGGAGCGCACTATAGCATGGACATTCCCTTTAAGATGCGTCCACCTCAATTACCCGACAACAAGGCTGTTGCCGAACATAGACTCCGTATGATTGGGAGACGACTAGCCCGAGACTCTGACATGAAGGAGAAGTACACTTCAGGCATCAAAGATCTGATGACTAAAGGATATGCTGAGGAGGTACCCCAACACGTCCTGACAAGAGCAGATGGAGCAGTCTGGTATTTGCCACATCATCCTATGGTTCATCCACGCAAGCCAGGAAAGGTGCGCATAGTGTTTGACTGTGCTGCTCGCTGCCGAGGCGTTTCACTGAACGACATGGTTCATCAGGGCCCAGACATGACAAACAAGCTAGTTGGTGTGTTGATTCAGTTCCGGCAAGAGGCTATCGCTCTGATGGCAGATGTGGAGGGTATGTTCCATCAGGTGCGAGTTAACGAACCTGATCGCGACGTACTCCGTTTCCTATGGTGGATGGACGATGACATAACTGGGACCCCAAAGGTGTTTCGTATGACATCTCACTTGTTTGGAGGCGTTTGGTCACCGAGCTGTGCGAGCTTTGCTTTAAAGCGTACAGCCCAAGACAACATGGAGGGTTTTGACACAGAGACCATAGACACCATTGACAAGAGTTTCTACGTCGATGATTGCCTCAAGTCAGTCGCAACCGAGCAAGAAGGTGTCAGACTTGTCAGACAACTTCGTGAGGTTTTAGCGTCCTTTGGCTTTCGTCTCACTAAGTGGATTAGCAACTCCCGGGAAGTTCTTCGGTCAGTTCCTGAAGCTGAACGAGCGAAGGGAGTGCCACCATTGGACCTGGACGAGACACTTCCTGCTGAGCAAGCACTAGGAGTGCTATGGGACATCGAGTCTGATGTCTTTACATTCAACGTCAATGTGATAGAGAAGCCGTTGACACGCCGTGGGCTGCTGGGAACAATGAGTTCTGTGTACGATCCCCTAGGATACGCCAGTCCATTTGTGCTCACCGCTTTTCCAGCAGTTGTGCAGGATGAAAATTGGATGGGATGATCCAATAGTGCACGTCTATGCACCCCGAGGGCCTGTGAGTGACCAGGAGAGGGTCCTATTTAGGACCCCACGTGAAATAGGACCCCACGTGAAATAGGACCACGAGGGAAATAGGACCCCACGTGACCGTGTTTCAGCCAATTAGGATAAAGAACCAGGGAGAGGTGTGTTATAAATAGCTCTATGGGTTCAGAGCGCTTCACATTATGTCTTTTTTTTTTACTAGAACGGGTGATAGAATACGTTGCGTGTCATGCGTCAGCGCCTGCGTTTTTCTAGAGGATTTGAAAATACAAAACGCGGGTCATCACTCCATTCTGTACGCAACAAAAGCAAAACAAAAAAGACTCGTGAGTCGCTCCGTATAAAACGTTAAATTTCCGTAGTAAAAATCTAAGTTGACTGCGTAAAATCCTCGGTTCGCTCTCTATGTATGGGGCATTATATAAAAAAAATTAACTACTTTTACTCGTGCTATGGTTAAAACTGTGAAACCCTCGGTGATCCCCTGAGCGTTCTGTTTTGAAATTGACGCGAGCGTGAACTAGACGCGCATTGAGTGCTCGCGATCTTGAGAATAGTGCGCCCTCAGGCAATATACACAACAATTCTTGACTGGTTGTAGCGCCCTCTGCATCATACTCAGCATACGAGTAACTAGTAAGAACACTATTAAAAGGAACCGTTTACTCTGCTGCCACCAACATCTCAAAAGTCTCTAATTGCTTGTTACAATAATCACTTTCACAAAACTGTTAAATACCTTGAACTGTAGACTTAAACAGTTCAATTATGAAATTGTGAAAACGTCTCTTTTTTCATGGTATATATTTTTGACCGGTGGTGTGTAATAAAACACATAATGGACTGTCATAATTCGGTCACTAGATCACGTGTATGCCCCCTCGGGACTGTGACTGACCACATGAGGGTCTTATTTGCTTCAACCAAAATTTCTGGGAAAAAAATCAACGTACCTGATGTCATACCAGACTCTGTTTTCGGGTACAAATACGCTGTTTCAAGATTCAGGCAATCAGATCAACAGAGACGACTTTTAAGCAGGTTACAGTCTATTCGCCTTTGACTTATCTCCCGATCTGTCATCCGGGTCCCATTTTAATTTGGTCAAGCGGAGTAACTTACGTATGGAGTTGAAATTTGCGTCGGCTCTCACAACGACTGTAAACGTGATTATTTACAGCGAGTTTGAGAGTTTTTTGGAAGTGTACGAATCCCGAAATATCCTCATCGATTACATTAACTAAGTAAAAACAAGTCGAGATGGACAGTGCCCAGCTACTAAAAGCCCTAAAGAAAGATGACATCACACAGCCCTTTGCGGTTGGCGTGTTTCCCACAGATCGCTTACCCCCCGTGACTAGTTACCCCAGCGCCTTTGTTGTGAATTCCGATAAACACAACCAACCTGGAAGACACTGGTTGGCTATGTATTTCACCGGGAGCGGAAAAGCTGAATTCTTCGACTCCTACGGATACCCGCCGTCATTTTACGGACACCATTTTCAAAGATTTCTAGAGGAGAACAGTACACAATTTATATACAATAAAGTCCACTTGCAATCTCTCAACACTACCGTGTGCGGACAATACCGTCTATTTTTTCTTTTGCACCGGTGCATAAATATTTCCATGCGAGCTATTGTTTCTGCGTTTACGGATGATTACCTAATCAATGATGTGTTAGCGCACGAATTTATAGAAGAGAGGTTTGATGTTGAAGCCTCAATCTTAGATGCGGAACTAATTTGTGGACAGACGTGCGTTAAATATAAGTAAAACGTTGTTATGAAAAAAAAAATGAAAAAAAAAACCCCAAAAACAACAATAACAACAACAATTGTAACGGAAACGGACGGTAGATATGTAGCTTAAAGATAAAACGATGACAATAAAACCCTTTTTCTGGTTACACTTTACATATTTATTGCTCAAAAGGAATAAAATTGTTGGATGTACAAAAACAAGTTAGTGTAAGAGTTTTTCTTTTCCAGAGTTCTCCATTTTGGTTCCATGTCATGACGTCATTATTTTTAAGATTATCCATCAGTAATTTCGCTTTGCGCTTTAGCATTTTTGGCACGCTCTCGAGAATACGGGGTGTCGGGTCACTGGGGCCGTCTACGGAGGCAGTCTCTTGCTGGTCGGTCGATGTTCCTTCGTCTGGCGGTGCCCGAACCTGGTAGGCGCTGGATCCCGAGGACGGTATCGACACGGCCAGTGACATAGGTTCTGTTTTACGAACGTGATCGTACTGAAGATACTGCTGGAGAGCTTGTTGATACACAGCAAGTTTCGCGTCATCGGAAAGATTATCCTGTTTAAGATGTTTTTCATGTCCTCCTCCAAACTACGTAATTTATTTTGCGTGGGATTACGCGTGAGAAGAACATTCTTTATGGCAGTCGTGACCCGATCACAGGGAGCTAAAAGGGTTCCTAGAAATCCTCCTTTTTCAATCAGCAGACGCTTGCGTTTGGAATGAGAACTTTTCTTTTCGGCCAGCGTTCGGAGGTGCTGCTTGTACCTTTTCAACTTTGCAGGTCACGAGTTCTTTGTCCGCATTGTCTATGATGCTGTTTCTTCTCTTGGCTGTGGATTTGCTCAAGATGTGCAGCGCGTGCACGTTGTCCTTAAGCCTTCGCGTTGTACTGACAAATGAGGAGAACGATCAAAAACTATTCTATTTAGGCACGTAGGCCAAGGTTGTTTCTCCGGGAAAGATGGAGGCTTTGAGTCTATATTCTTCGGGACTGTTAGGTTTCAAATCGATGAACAGGTATGAATAAGGCCGACTGGTTGCATCGGCGTAGGCTTCCACCATAAACTTGGTTTGCCCTGGGTACATCTGCTTGGCCAAATGAACAATTTGGGAACGGTCTCTGGGTTTTTTAAACAGGACGATGTAGTGGCAGTTTAGGCTGACGGTTCTGCTCTCCTTGGACTGATGAAATAAGTTCTGCACAATGTTAATCACTGATAAATTCAAATGATGCAATCCTTTGGTTTAGTCACTTCGGGGTCTTTACCGCATTCCTGCATTAAATCGTCCAGAACCACTAGATTTCGGTGCTCGGGATCGATGAGCTCTGACCAATCCTCCGGCAGCCCCTCCACAAACCGAACAGCAGGTAGATGGCGAGACAGTTCCTCGTAAGCCGGCTGATACTGACCATAACACCACAGAATTCTCTCAGGTGCATCCACAAATACATCGTGACGGATTCTTATTAATTTACTAACCCACTGAGTCTTGCCGCAACCGTTGGGTCCCGCCACGCAGAATGTTGCAGGGTGTTGTAACTTTAAACCCATGTAAGAAACCAAATCTGACTTCTTGCCTTTATTGTGACGATGATTTAAACCTTAAAATTGCTGACGTCACAACATAAAACTTACATTTTTATAATTTGTATACAGCACTGTCATTCTTTAACGCTTCAAATACAGTCGGCACTTCTGAAACAAGACTTTGAAACCAACCGTTTTTCAAAATACTGGACAATTCAATTCCAAAAATAGAAGACAAAATTAGCAGCAACACAAGAAGTATTATTAACAATATAAATCGAATCAGCGGAGGAGAACATTTAGTGTTAGAAAAAGGTACGTTCGCCATGGCGCTTTTTTGATCAATGTGACCGGTACGATCCAATCGGGCTTTTTGTTCCCTCTGCATCTGATAGCCATAGGGAAACGTATTAAACCATCCATCATTACCCTCTTGTTATAACAGATCCAATAATCTTTTGACAGGGCTTTGTACAAATCGTTTTCGTTTTAGGGTCCCTAGTGATGTGACATGGGTTCTCTATAGTTACGGGTGGTGCATTGACATCTTTTACCATTGCGACCACCGTGTCAAAATTTATCTTTTGACTGTTTCTGAAGTTTAGCGTAAGTCCTCGTACTTTCCAGACCATTTTTCCACTGTCCAACTTGTAGGCGTAGTTTTTAGCCCCCCCCCCCCCCCCCGAAACAAAACTCTCAATGTAATCGCCATCCTTTGGGTTAATCTCATCGGTTAAATCACCCAAGTAATCACCCAAAAGCTGGTATAGCCTAGGACACTGTATAGCCTGAGTCGCGCATGAGCGGTTGTGAAAGCGGCAATCACAAAGTTTGTTCGCGCATTAGGCTCCACAAATTCCTCATCAGTAGAGAATTTCACCTCGGCGAGTTTGTCATTAAAAAATTGCACGCTGTCCACAACTTTATCATCCGCAAACAGAAGCTCGTAAAGCCTGTCTGGTTGAATGACGACTTCCGTGTGCGGCATGTTTATTCTCTGACCGAACTTACCCCAGAAACTGTTGAGCGTGAGTTTCGCAAGCGCCCGGAGCCCCGGATTCTTTACAAGTTTTTCACGCTCGAGTTTTATTCCCTCTTTCTCCTCGTATTCACGAATGTACTTTCGATATCCTGCTCATTTTTACACCACCCTGGGACCCCCCAACTCTCCTGTTTGATCTTCAGGAAAGAATTAATGTAGTCGGTAAACAATCCACCCGTTTTGGTAGTGGGATGGTACTGTGCACACTTATCAAAATGCCACACGCAGTCTATACTTTGAACAACATACCCCAACTCTACAGTTTTGTGCACTTCCTTCGAAAGAGACGTACGTCCCTTTCAGAACTCTTTCCTCGTCATTGTGCTGACAAGGGGATTTCTGTTCCGTTTCGGCGCAGGTCCTACACAAGGGAAACATTAGTTTTCCCGACGCTCTAGGGGAGTAGAGGATGGTACAAAGTGGACAGGGGAAGCAACGTGCATTTTATGAGTCCGTAATACTCAGACACATCTTGAAAATTGTCAGTGACAACTGTGGGGTGCTCCAAGGGATAAGAACAATACTTGTTCGTGTAGGGGTACAAAGAGCAAAAATCGACGTATTTGATTTTTTCATCGCCCTTCACCTCGTAAAAACAATCGCGCCGCCTTTGTTCTACCGCCAAAGAATGCATCTCTAGGATTGAGCGGATGTTTTGAGGGATCGGCTATGCCTTCTGCCAAAGATTTGCGCAGTTGCTCATCTTGCAACCCCGCGTATTGCTTGTCCCATTCGCATTCCCAAACTTTAACATAATCCAAATTGGTCATATTCTTGACGAACGCTCTTTTTTCTTGGGTTCGTCGGTGTACAACTCGTGCAGTGGAATTTGGTATTTAAAAGGTAGTGCACAGTTTCCGGTTTTGTAGCACTTGGGGCACCTGTGCCAGAAACAACCATTACTACACCGTTTGCTTGGCCTCGCAGTACCCGTCAATTTTGAATTTACCCATCTTCAGTTCTCCTTCATTTCGAGCGTGTCTGATGTGTATGCTATGGTGGCCCTGAAGGGACATCGCACATCGCAAACGTGTGCGCATACGTATGCGATGTCGTGAAACAAATCGCGAATATGTGCGCACACGTATGCGATGTTGTGAAACAAATCGCGAATATGTGCGCACACGTATACAATGTCGTAGAATAAATCGCGAATATGTGCGCACACGTATGCAATGTCGTGAACCAAATCGCGAATGTGTGCGCACACGTATGCAATGTCGTGAACCAAATCGCGAATGTGTGCG
This sequence comes from Marthasterias glacialis, assembly GCA_911728455.2. Taxonomy (NCBI): domain Eukaryota; kingdom Metazoa; phylum Echinodermata; class Asteroidea; order Forcipulatida; family Asteriidae; genus Marthasterias; species Marthasterias glacialis. The sequence continues at coordinate 9,278,398 of OU452240.1, forward strand.
CAAACGGTATGCAATGTGAAACAAATCGCGAATGTGTGCGCACACGGTATGCAATGTCGTGAACCAAATCGCGAATATGTGCGCACTCGTCTGCGAATATATTCGCGATGTCGTGAATGTTATTGCATACCATTGTCGCATACCTTTGGGGGTGATGTCATAGTTGCGGACAATGTGTTAGTGAACTAGGGAGTATGCAAGTGGCCCTGGTCCCATTTGTATACCAAAGACATTCACTGCAGGAGCTTGGGTACCAGGCAGGTACATTGTGTATATGCCTGTACGTCTTGATTCCAGACTTGGTGCTTCAACCCCCCAGATCAATAGACATTTTATTCAAAGGTATGCGACAATGGTATGCAATAAAATTCACGACATTGCGAATATATTCGCAGACGAGTGCGCACATATTCGCGATTTGGTTCACAACATTGCATACGTGTGCGCACACATTCAGGATTTGTTTCACGACATTGCATACGTGTGCGCACATATTCGCGATTTGGTTTACGACATTGCATACGTGTGCGCATATATTTGCGATTTGATTCACGACATTGCATACGTGTGCGCATATATTCGCGATTTGGTTCACGACATTGCATACGTGTGCGCACATATTCGCGATTTGGTTCACGACATTGCATACGTGTGCGCATATATTCGCGATTTGGTTCACGACATTGCATACGTGTGCGCACACATTCGCGAATTGTTTCACGACATTGCATACGTGTGCGCACACGTATGCGATGTGCGATGTCCCTTCAGGGCCACCATAGTATGCCCTCTGTCCGACTTACATACTTCAACCACATAATCGCTTTCTGCGGCTGTTTTGCAGTTTAACCATTGGGTGGCAAGACAGCTATCGTGTCCTTAGTCACAAAAGTGCGCCGAAAGATCAAGTTGCAAGCAGAAGCAATGGTAATTGAATACTTAAAAGGATCAACGCCCTGGTCCTCTGGCCCTGTCGATGACACCTGCTTAAACAAGAAATTGCAAACAGCAGCGCTTTAGAATATCCACGTCGCTCATACAGTAAGAAAGCAGTTCTTGTTGCAGGTCAAAGGGACGGTTGAGTGCTTTTTCCTGGTTGTACCAGACCTCGAATTCTTGTTTTCGCTTTGCCGACATGGAATCCGGTGTGGCAGTCTTGGGTTTCCGGGTGCTCAGTTTTCCGGATGACCAAATATGGTAAAATGACGTCATGCCGTGTCTGCGCACAGCAGACGGAAGTCGTCCGTTTCAGTGCCGTTCTGAGTCCTATGGTCAGGATACACCTGATGCAACAAGAAAAGGAGGTTCGGTTTTAATACGAGGAACGAGTTGTTTGTTTTCACATTTTGCACACAATGTTTAAGACAGGAGTTACGACTTCGAAGAAGTGTAACCTGGGTAAACTTGCACCCATGGACACGTACAAACACGGGCTAAGAGAATGTGGATGTGCGGACATTAATCGTATGACTAGTACCATGTTGTCACCCAAAAATCCAAGCATGCCGGAATACTGAGACCATGATGCCCGCGTGCTGAAATGCCCGGCTACGTCATCCGGAAAACTGAGCACGCCGGAAACCTGAGACCGCGACACCGGGTCATAGTACTTTTTGGCCGGTAGGAGTCCCACAGTTTTGATTGGCCTCGTTATTAAGGAAATGGGGAAAGAAGCCCTTCTTCAGTTCGGTCAAACCGAATGTAGCGGGCAACGCCGACAGGGCCATTGGCAAAAAAAAAATGATCGAGTCAATAACCTTACACTTAAATCGGGGTATGCACATGACCTTGGCACCGGTATACACGACTGATGGTACGCAGGAATTTTTGTACAGAAACTCGAGGAGAAAGTATGAATCGTAACCTTTCGCGTTGTGCGCAATAGCTATAGAGTTCTCTGTTTCGGGCGACATAAAAAGCCACTCACATAATTTGCCCTGGGTATCTTTACCTTGAAATACTCTGCGAGTAGTACAAAATGGACAGTGGAAATCAGCGGGCTTTCCCGCACAAGATTCACATATCATTTCTGTTACACAAAGGTTGGGTACGTGAGTGCCACTCTCCCGGGTGCATTCAAAATCAAAGAATATGTACTTCAGCGCCTGTTTCGCTTTCGTTTTTCTGTTGCTCTGTTTCAATTTGCCACCCTCTTCTCGCTTTTCAGTTTCTTCTTCAGCGCCCGCCGCTTCCCCGTCAATTTGTGCATCATTGAACACTTCTTCCATAATTTCCCCGGATTCGAACGCTCTGGCATGCGGGTCTTTCCCTACTTCCTTATCAATTGCCTTAATGTAGCACTTGTGGTCAAACCAGACCGTCTCCCTGCAAATGGTGCAGAACTTCTTTGTACACGTAATATGCTTAGTACCGCGCTTAGCTGATAAGGCGACACTCACGTACACATCGCATTGTTTACAACGGTAAGACGACTGGCACACTGTGTTCTTACCTATCACCCTCGTCTTATGATTATTAAAACAGGCCTGATTTTTGAAGTTCAAGACGGGTGAATTGAACACTATTCGTACCCTATCGTCATCATATTCCACACCCTGTCCAAGTCGCCTAATAATGCTATTAATATAAATATACCAGTCAATAGTGGTAAAGCCTCGTGAAGGCTAACCTCTTCTATGTTTCTAAACTGTGTATTGTAATCATGAGTATGCGCTTGGAATTTAGCATTACGTTTTTCTTGGACACGTACGATTTTGTAGTAGTCCTCTGGCGCATCGGTCTGAGGTCTCTTGGGCGGCTCGTCCAAGCTCCAATCAGGGTCCAAGTCAGCATCGGTAAACGAAGGTGTGCTTTCCTTGTCCGAATCCACTTCAACAAATCCGGGGTTTGCGCTCCGAAGTCTCTTGGATGGCGGCTTGTCCAAGCTCCAATCCTCGTACGAATCCACCTCAACCAAACCGGGGTTTGCGCCGTTTGTATCCCTGGATCTTATCCCGCTGGTTCCGGGTTGATCCCCCACGCTGACACGGCCGTATCCTGAAATAAGCCCCCAAAATGACCACCGTTAGGCACTAATATAAGCAGCAGGAATCAGGTTCGCAACTTAAGTGCGCGGGTAACTTAAAGGGACACACCGGCTTACTGTTTACCGAATTTAGTGATGTGGAATGACAGACAAAATTTTTTAAATGGTTGTTCTTAAAAAAATCATCAAAATATCACGTTATTAACGAAAAATGTGAAAAAAACAAAACACGGTCAAAGGTCAGCTTATACGCTTTTCCAGCCGTTGCAACTGTCAAGTTAACGTGACAGTTGCGCAATGTTGTAAGTAGACTGGTGCTCTGTTTATGTATGAATTATTACAATGACGAGGCATAAGGATCCAGACTTCATATCCATTCAGCACAAATTCACGTGTAAATAAAAAACAGACATAAACGGACAGTGTATTCTGTCTACGACGAACTGGACGAACTTACTTGCAATGGAGAACGTTTCTTCATTACATCGCAAGTAGGCCCTATGTTGTAAAAAATTACTTGGACGAATGCCAGTTGGGTCCAGGACTGATCTGTGTTGTCAGGTCGTGTTCAAATGTAGAAAGGGAGAGAATAAGCTTGGCATAATGTGTACATCACAGACATGATGGACCATAAATATTGTCAAAATGTGAGTCTTCATGAATTAAAATATACGCAGGCATATTCACAATACAGTTCTATGACACAAACCTGTCCATCAAAATTATGGCAAAGACCACCCTTCATGTTCTCATCGTGACCAGCCTTGCTGCAGTCTAAAAACTAATGGTAGTGTCCCTAATCTTGGACCATCTTTTCACACTGGCTTGGCCAATACAAGTTGTGTGCCAAGCGAGCCTCCCGCTTTCGCTGCAAACGGATTGCCAATCCTGGCAGCTTTAGCGAAGGCATTCTTCCGTTTTTCGGGCGATGACTTCACTGGCCGGCCGCGGCCACCGCCACCGGTTTTTTGTTGTGGCGATTGGGGGGAGGGGGAGTGGACATTATGCATCTATCATAGAAGTAGATATATCTGCTGTATGGGATAAACATTTCCCGTCGTCGTCCCGCGTGTGCGTAACGCAGGCAACACGTTACAATAGTTAGGGGATAATAGCTAGGGGTATAGACTAAAACCCTCTTAAAAAACCGTAATTGTTGGTCTGGCTCCCTGCCCCTCCGACAAGCCCCCACGCTTACGGCTAGACCGACCGACAAGCTGGGGAGTTCATGCCCCGGGGTTTGTCTCTCTGGCCCCACGAGACACGGCACTGGCTGTACGGGATATGCCCCAAGGTTTACGTTCCGCTAGCTCCCACGCTGGTGTGCGCCGTCAGACACGCTTCGGTTGCGATAAACGTTCGATTTTTCATCATTATTTACAAATTGTATCAATAATCTGAATACATACGTCTTTTTTTGTCAAATACTCATGAATAGTTGTAAAAAAAAAAAGATTTAAATTTGGTTCAGTAGTTTACTTTTATACGGCTGGAAGTAAAACTAACTCCGAAGATCACGTGATTTATCCGAACCACTTTTTTGGTTCGGATAAATCGTTTTTTGAAAACTGCTCGAAAACGGCAAAATTTGATGGTTTCTTTTAGGAATCGTTCTTCTCCATTCCTGAAAGACCTTTGAAGTCATATGTTAGCCTATTTTGTAGCCCAAATAGCCCAACGAAGCCGGTGTGCACCCGTTTAAATCAAAAAAAGAAGACGGTGTAAGAAAACTCAAGCACACACACACACACACACACACACACACACCCTCACAAACGTAGACTTATGGGGTATCCTTTTGTTAGTTCTATTATCCCTTTTCTAAAGAATCCCCTTGTGGGGTCGAATTGTTCCTATTGAATTTACCTTGTGGGGTCCATTGTTCTATTGTTCTCAGGACCCCACAAGTGCACGTTTACAAACCCACACACACACACAAACCCACGTGTGTATTTACCTCCAATCGGGGACCTCCTATTGTCCCTCTTTTGTTTGTACTTTTTAGCAACAGCTCCAATTGGTTTTGAAAACGATTTCCAACTGGGGACCTTTTTTCAATCGGGGACCCTATTGTCCTCTTTTGTTATAAGTCCCCGGTTTGAATGCCTAAACAAACTCACACACACACACAAAATAATCGACAATTTTCTTACCTGTTATGATAGGCTGGTTTTCTTCGTTAACGCCCGCTGCTGCTTGGTCCGCCTTGAGATAGGCACACGGTTGTTCGTTTTCCAACACGAGTTCCGATACCGCTTGCTGAATCGGATAATCATTGGGATCCAAGTCACCCCCAATTTCTGCGAGTCTGATTTCCAGGGCCAATTTTTCAAACTCTGGAAGTACAAAGAAATCGAGGAAAAATACGCATTCCTCGGCAGTGTACAAATATGGACGTCTTCTATATAAAACATGTTGACGGGAAAACCATCTTCTACAGACTACCATACCATTTGAATTTTACCGCCAATTCCCTCAAACCATCCATCCTCCTTTGTTCGCCAAAACGAGACTCGATATGCATATTCTGTCTCATCAAGATTTTAAGGTCTGGCTTAGAAATTTGCGATGAGACAATTACCTCTTATGGCGGACAATAGTGAAGGAAAAAGATGAGGGTAGTTAACTTGGACCGGACTTTAACACAGATTTCTTTCCAAACTCATTTCCTTTGTTCACCCCCCGTACATTAGCCCAAATATTTTGATTACACTGACACGAAGAATAAAGCAAACAAAAAGCGAGGAGTCGTAATTAGCTAGAAATGCGGGTTCAGCGCATCAACCCAAACGGTCCTTTTCAGGACCACCCCACATTGTCAAAAAAAAAGATATTGAATTCATGTCTGTACTTGTTTTCATTTCATTCAAGCTCCATCTTTTGTCCGATTCAGTCTTCCATTAACCACCGTTCACATTAGTAGTCTACTCCCAGAATTTCAAATACGCACACCGTCCTCTGATTGGCCCATTCAAATCTCATACTCTTCGCTGAATGGCTCCACTCTCCTCATGCATATTCTGTCTTATCAGGCTTTTTAGGTTGACGCGTGATACCCTCTGCTCCTATTGGCCCATTAAAATATCCTACTACGCCCTCATTGGCCCATTCAAATATCCTACTCCGCCCTCATTGGGGAAAAACCATTCAGAAAAATGACGCCTACCAAAGAAGATGCTTCCACCACCACGGCAATTATAATCAGACCTCGCAATTGTATTTTGCTAAAATCTTAATGGTCACTCTGCAGCAGGCGTTTCGTCTAGTTATTTACCCATTCGTAATAAATAAAATTCTACTTACACGCAAAGGTAGTGATGTTTGAAGCTACCTTAGTCAAACTATACTCGAAGCAGGTCGTTTCGTACCCAAGTCGTCTCGTATCGAGGTTGATCCAATTCAAATCCCCTAATCCTCAACGCCGCACATCACCTCGTAAGCTATAGCCTATGAGGCCTTCAAAGCCATCTCAACTATCATACAACATGGGACAATGAAGGGAAAAGCTGCATCATGAGGCCATAAGTAAACAATGAGATTACGTAATACCACACTACACAATACTTGTAGGATCCTCTTCTGATGCACTGGAGCTTTACTATTAACTAAATGCAGGGCTACCATTGCATAGCCCTCAAGATTCTACCTCACAATTATCTCCATTCGGGAGCACGTGAGATTGTATTCTCTGGTAGGAACGTACTGTAAGATGGGTTTGGGGGTCCTGGGACAAGTATGTAGCGTGAAAGGTCCAGAGCGGCTGTCATTTGAAATAACTTGAGTGCTCACAGGTTCTGTAATCTCTCTGACTTGTGTATTGATGATTTATTCGTAACCCGATTGACCTAACCTGCACAATTAATCTGATGAAGATTGTGCAGGCGGTAAAAAGTACAGAAAAATATATTAGAACCAGCAAATACTTGTTCAGCTATTTACAGCAAGTTGTACAACATAATCCACAAGTGCATTGCATACTTTTACGTTGAGTCATTTGCCTTAAAAATAATGCTACTCATTGTATCTATCAACTTAGAGTCATTGAACTTCTCCTCACTAGAACGACAATAATTAGGGTTTCATCTCTTAATATAAAATCTCAATAAACACCAAGTTCAGTCAAAAGGGATGTACCAATGGCTCAGCAGCACTGGGCATGGGGATATGAGACACAAACGTACGTTGTTGAGCGCCCAACTTCACGTCTTAAACAATAGACCGATTGCATTACATACGGTCACGTGACCCCCTATCGGGTATGACGTCATACAGCTGACAAAAAAAATACGTGTAAAAGCATAGGCCGTGACACAGAGTGAGTACGAAAGCAGTCGATTTTACTTTCGTCAAGCGATGAATTAGTTAATCAGTCCCTTTATTTAAAGAAGTATGTTTTGGCATTAACTTAAATCACATCTCTGTTTCATAATTTAACAGGATTCTACTAAAAAGAGGGTTTTTCAGAGCCATGCACTACCGGCGTCGGACGACTATTTATTAAGTACCCACCTGTGTGTTATTTTGTTTGTAATGTTGACCTAAATTACTGCAAAAAGAAGGGTAAATAACGTTGGAAAAGTGAGCATTAATACCTAGCCTTGCAGAATTTCAAGTAGGCAAATGAATCACACAGTTTTGGAAAGCAATTTCTTTGGAGGAATTCAGCTTCAAAACTTTGAAATTTTTGTGTTGAAAAGTGTGTGGTGATCGCGGCTGTCTGGCCTAACGTTCCATCGTCCGCCATACACATCGTGCACATTTATACGGTACTCTAACAATTTTGAAGAATTGCTGGAACTGTCCTTACTGGCTTTATTCAGCCACTTGAAGGTCTCTGGTACAAACTCTGGAATATCTTTCACAGATTTCGAGCAAAAAATGCCTAGATCGAATTAACTAAATGCATTAATCATCGTGTACCGTACCACCCTTTCCTATGGAGGATCACGTGTGTGTTTACATTTTATACCCAAAAGGGGTCACGTGTCGCGGGTCGCGCAATCGGTCTATTGGTGTTATAATATTACAGGCCCTCCTGTGGGAGAGGAGCTTATAATCACATGAGGGCGCCCTATTACAGAAGTGGCCGGGGTCGGGAACTCGCCCGTACTCCTACAGGCTAACAGATATGGTGGCCAGACTAATCAAAGCCAGGCATGGCGGCAACATGATGTGGCAGGAAGCTCTTTGGGCTCCAAAGCTTCGACAGCATGACTGACCTCGACGAGTTCTTTCCATGGAAGTACACAACTCCAATATTTACCCCTATGGCGGGAAGATTGAAACACTATTTTGTCTCAGCCTGGAGATGGTTCTTGACACAGTGGCGCATTGCCATTTGAAAGAACTCCTTTCCAATACGATGCCCCAACTCCGATAAAGTTTTCAGAAGTTGAGGCTTTAATGATAGATAAAGAAATAGATTCTTTATGCACAGCCAAAGGTGCTATTGTCGATGCACGACCTTGTCATGGACAATTTATTTCGAATATTTTTCTATCACCGAAGAAGGATGGATCTATGCGACCCATCATTAATTTGAAACATTTAAACAAATTTGCATCATATCATCATTTTAAAATGGAGACACTCGAATTTGCACTGACGCTTATTCGTTCCAATTGTTTTCTAGCATCAATAGATCTAAAAGATGCATATCTTACAATTTCAATGGCCCTTTAACATCAGAAATTCCAGAGATTTTGATTGCGAGACAAATTGTGGCAGTTTACCTGTTTGTGTTTTGGACTTCACTAAGGTAATGAAACCAGTGATTGCAACCTTACGCAATATTGGTCACATGTCAGCCAGTTATATGGATGACTCTTTCCTTATTGGAGACACTAGAAAAGAATGTTCACTCTGATGTGCACTTATATGACTGAACTCAGGTTTGTCATCAATGAGACCAAATCGCACACAATCCAACTCAAATTCTAGAATTTCTGGATTTTGTGATTTTCATGACTGTGTGCTTACCGGACAATAATATATCTGTTGTCATAAAGGCACGTCCCCATCTTGCCAATCAAACTACTCCCACCATGTTACTAGTAGTGCAATAAGTATATTAGTGTCAAGTTTCCCTGCGGTACATAGGCCCGCTGTATTATAGAAATTTTGAAATAGCCAAAGATGAAGCATTAAAGAGATATGGTGGTAATTTTTTGGGCTAAAATGGTACTTCCATTTGAGGCTGTTCTTGAATTACAATGGTGGATGCAAAATGTAACCTGTGCACATCGCCTAATACTGCCTCGAGAAGGCAACGTTCATGTCTATATTGATGCTTCCCTCAGTGGATGGGGAGCAGATTGCCCTGCAGCTGACTTGCAAACAAAAGGGAAATGGATCCTCATTCAGGCATCATTCCATATAAATCATCTATTATGCACTTCGATCTTTTGTTAGTTGCGTTCAAAACAAAACTGTTATATTATGGATATTTATGTGACTCATTATATTCTATTTTCAAAATATCTATTCAATCCACAACAAACGCTTTCAAAGGCAACAATCTTTTTAACTCGAGTTATCAACTAGGATGATCTTAACTGTTGAATGGGAAATACTATTCCCCATGGGCGAATATGACTTTTTGATCGCCGATGCGGATCCAAGTAGTAGTGACTGACATGTGATGCACGTTTCACCAATCTAATGACAAGTAACTGTATGTCAGTATATAATAAAAACTATCAGCTGTATACAAATTTTCAGAGATCCCGTTTACAGAAAACAGCTCAGAACAACTCGAAAAAATTGAGTTAAAAAAACAGATGGCCCATCCTCGTTTTTCGAAGCTTTTACAGCTTGTACTTCAGCATCTTCTGTATCCCCAGCCTGTCGTTTAAAGTACTTGACTCAAGTTCCTTGGATTCTCTCAATTTTATCTGGACACCGTATCAATTTCATTTCCACTCCGGTCCAATGCCGTAATCCAGTTACTCATGCTCAGTCTGAGGCACAGTCTTCTATTATTGACTCAGAGGTACAGAAGATGCTTGATAAAGAAGCAGTGTTACGATCCGAAAAACCTCAAACTATCCAAAAATATTAATTATCCAAAAGCTTGATTTTTCTCAGACGCACAAACGAATCAAACAAGATCACACTTATTTAAAGAACAAATAAACAACTGGGATTTAATAAAATGTTACACTCAACTCGTCAAAGATGATGATAACAGTAAAATGCTGATCCAAACCAGTTTACAATGCTGAGATTAAATAATCAAGAAAAAATCTTAAATTAACAAGAAGATCTTACGGGCGAGAGCTTGGCAGGCACTACAATGAAGAATGGCCTCCAAAAACGGATGAACACAGTTCAGTCCTGGCCAGTGCAAAATTGAACAGCAACAAGAATGACCGGGCTCGAGACGAAACAGCGAAGGCTTGATGACCGTCGCGAAATATGGGAAACTGATGATCTCACAACGAAACTGCAATTCAGTTCACAAACTGTCACTTTCCGGAAAAAATTCAGCTCTGCACTTCAATTATCGCCTCCAAAATCTCTCTGGGAACTGCATACCATGTACGGCCAAATTTCTCCGTCTCTATGCTGATCCTTAGATTTGCATGTCTGCCACAGCCCGTATTTATAGACCCATCGGAGTTTCCAGAAATTTGTTATTTCTTAACATTACATCATTTTCCTAAAATACACTTTGCTGGCACCTTCTCATACATTCCATAATTACCTCGAAATAGACCCATAAACATCTGGGCCTCTTTCTGAAGTTTCGAGATCCCAGAGCGCCCACTGCGCGGTGCAGCGCCCTCTATTGAACACTACACAATGCTCGCAGTGATTCAGTGTGTTTACATAACAGCAGTCACTGTTGAACAACCAGTTCAAGGACAATTTATTTCCACACTTTTTTGGTTCCTAAACCTTCAGAGGATCTTTGACCAGTCATCAATTTGCGTCCACTCAATAGATTTGTTCAATATCAACATTTTTAAATGGAGAACATTGGCTCCGTTTTCACCCTATCAGGACCGGGCTTTTTTTGGACTTACGGGGACCGGGGGGGGGGGGGGGGGCTCATTGTGCCCCCCTCCGTATTTTCCAAAGTCTTGGGCCGATTTTTATGAAACTTGCCACAAATGTGTATTTCACCAAGTTCTACATGATGGTGCAAAAAAAAAATTCAAAAAAATTGCATTAAAAGTAATTTTTGTAGTTTTTTTGCCCATTTTTGGTCAAAAATCGTATTTTTCCCATAATTTCCATATTTTTTGCCAGAATTCTGTAAAACTTTGCAAATTTGTCTTTCTTGACATCCTCAAGAACATAAACACCTTTTTCTTTACCAGAGTTACCGTTGAGGGCGCTAAACAAGCTGTTTTATGTAATTTTTGGGAAAAAATCACGTTTTTACATTTTTCCACTTAAAAATCGATGTAAACAGTCCTTTTAGGGTCCGAGTGTGCATTTATGAGGCCTAACTAACAACTCTATAGTATTTCTAGACCTCAAAAATTCAAAATTATAATGTTGAAAATATTCCATAGATTTAAAATTTTGCAAAGTTCGAACCCCTAAAAAACAGCTAAAAATACAAAATCCAAGATGGCCGCCAAAATGGCGGCCATTTTGGATTCCCACAATGCATCTCAAACTATCATGTGACATTTCGGTATCACTGTTGGCCACTAAAAATACTTAAAACTATAATATTTTGCTAAAAAATGCCCCAAAATCACAAAAAATCACAAAAACGAGTAATATGGGTTCAAACAAACGGTTGCCATGGCAACCACTGACCTCCAATAACAATCGTATTTTGACAAATTGACCCTAGATAATTTTCAAGTAAAATCAGAAAATTTGGTGGCGATCGAATGTAGCGTTTAAAAGTTACAGGAAAAAGTTTGGTAGGGGGGCACATTGTGCCCCCCCGGTCCTGATAGGGTTAAATAGTTAGTTAATAGGGCTATTCACGGATCTTAAACAATCGCGGACAAAATAAACAAAGAAACATACAAAGCCCCAAAACAAAACAATTCTACATCATCAGGTACAAGATGAAACTAACACTAAATCACAATTTTGAAAACACCCGTAGGATCACAATGAGACAGTGGAATACTTTAGGAATGGCCATTAGCCTTGATGATGTAACGATGTCTACAAATATTTACGAAGAGGGTTGTGGGTGATAATAAGTGGCGGCCGCCTGATAATTAAGTGGCGGCCGCCAGATAATTATGTGGCTGCCGCCACATAATAAGTGGCGGCTGCCAGATAATTGGTCCAAAAATTTATTCTCGCGCTCACGAAAAATATATTTCACTTCTCCTGGCACTAGCCGGCTTCCGTAGGTATGAATGGGATAAGTCTTAATTGGGACCAGCTGTTCCATTGCTTTTCACAATATTTATGTATTTGTGATGCACCCAAACTAACCAAAATGTAATATTGTACTGCAGTGTACTTTTTTGAGTCGTGTCCTCCTATGCTGTATATACATATGTATGTCTTGTCTCTTCTATAGTCTCAATCGCCCCCCCTCCGAAATTTTTTTAACTGTTAAAGAAATGCTTAATACTTATATAAATTTGTATCAATACTTATAAATTTGTATCTACATCTGGTTATATCTGTCTGTCGGTTGGTTTGGGCTTACGAGAGCGCGGCATGAGTTGTATACTACAGTAACTGTGGGATTTTCTCTACATTGCGGAGTGATGCTCACAATGATTATTTATCTATTTATTTATTTTGATGTATAACAAAAGATTAAAGACAAGGGACATGGATGTATTTATCTATAAAATAAGTCTTACTGCCAAAATAAAAATAAGCTTTCTTCAAATAAAGTGAAGAATTGCCAAAATAAATTGCAGTATATACGTTCATAACGATCGTAACTAGTGGGGAATCAATACAAATCGTTAGCAGATCAACCACAAACAGAACTTTGAAGTGGGTGATGAATTAAACATCGTTTTTTAGCTTACATGTTTCTAGGATAAGATACAACATATACCAAAAGGCTCCGATGGTAAAACTAAATCAAGTTGTGCTACGGAAACCAAATGCATTGTTGTCCTCTTAGCCTACATGTTCATGTACATGTACATGAACAACTCATAACTACATGTATTAGGTCCAAGTACGCATGTGTGAGGGTATTTGGGGTTTACGCACGCCCACTTCATGTTAATTGCCCACGTTCGTCCTGGAAAAAAATACGCTTCCCGCGATTGTGTTTAGGGGAACAAGCGGGAAGAGAAATCCTGTCACAGATTATAAAGCAGAACGGAGACCAGGGGCAGAAGAAGTACATATAAAACGTATCAATCCAAAAATCGTAAAACCTGTCTATAGCAATATTGAAAACTTTAGAGGTTTATTATTGCTAAAATAAAAAAATGGATGAAAAAAGAAAGGAAAAAGAGCTGCCTGCAGAAGCCCTTCCTAAGTGGTTGGGACGTCGCGGTGAAGAGCTGAAGAACACATTCATTAGTGAGTTTTTGCTAGCAGAGGGATTTAATAAATGCTTAGAAAATGTGTACGACGCCGAGACCAACCCATCCGTAAGTACTAAACTACTAAATAAGTACTAAAATTAAAACTATAGTTTTTAGTTAATACTTATCCTAATGGATGATAGCGAGTAGCGGCCGCTAAGTCCCAGGTAGCAAGCCCATATGGGGCATACCCAGCTAACACACAACATTTCACAACGTTGTGGTTTAGTTGTCATAAGGTACTGATTTTACAACATTGTGACAACGTTGTAAGAACGTTAGATTGAAAGAAGGTGGTTGTATAAAGGTTGTATTTTGGTATTATTTGGAACGTTGTTGATGTGTTCCATGCAAGACGTTGTTAGAACGTTATAGTTGGTATTTTATACAACATTTTCTTTCAGGATCACAACAACGTGATATTAACGTTGTATATTGGTATTGATGTAACGTTGTCATTTTGTCCAAGGCCTCACGTTGTGGCAACGTAGTATGTTGGTGTTTTGCTACATTATATTAATGTTGCGAACGTAACGTAGTGTAAACGTAGTATTTACGTTTTCCGTTAACGTTGTAGTGATGTTGCAAACACAACGTACTGACGACGTAGTATTTAGGTTTTCCAGTAATGTTGTGGTTATGTTGGCAACACAACGTAGTGAAGACGTAGTATTTACATTTTTCATTAACGTTGTAGTAATGTTGCAAACACAACGTACAGACGACGTAGTATTTAGGTTGTCCAGTAATGTTGTGGTTATGTTGGCAACACAACGTAGTGAAGACGTAGTATTTACGTTTTCCATTAACGTTGTAGTATTGTTGCAAACACAACGTACCGACGACGTAGTATTGAGGTTTAAAATTTAATGTTGCGATGAAGTCGTAAACACAACGTAGTGGTGAAGGCGTATTATTTATGTTTTTCATTAATGTTGTGGTTATGTTGCAAACACAAGGTAGTGAAGATGTCGTATTTAGGTTTTCCATTTATGCTGCGGCTTTTGTTGCAAACACAACGTACTAGTGAAGACGTAGGTTTCCTGACACTTTGGTTATGTTGCAAACAAAACTAAGTATAAACACAGCACTTTGGTAATGTTGTGGTCATGTTGCAAACACAACGTACTAATGTAAACTGGGGTGGGTGGGGTAGGGGTGGGACTGAGGCATACTATAGGGTTTCCATGTGTTCCATAATTAATGGAAAGGCCAGTTATTCTCCCCCACACCCCTCTGAAATAATCAGCGAATAATACCCACACCAACAAAAAAAGAAAAGAATCCCCGAAAAGAGGCATACATGCGAATTAAAAATGTTTATTATTTAAATTTCAAAAAGGTGATCACAAAGATGGGATGGAGCTGGTCGGACCCGGGAACTCCACAGTAGATCCACCTATGGTACGAGCATGGAGGAACACAATATTTTATTCCTCCATGGTACAAGCTAGTCACAAGAATGTTGTGATTGTAATACACTAATAAACCAAATTATGGGCAAATTCCCCTTCTGCATACCGGTAACTTCGTCACATGAACCGCTGGTTATCATTGACCAGCGTTCCACATGGCATACCAATTTGCTTCGTTGTATAACCAGTCAACAAGTCATAGTGTTAATGATAGGCTGTGCCCAACGATGGTACACGATAACCAACGGTTCATGTGTTATACACGAACTTCGGCTGATGCCATGCACGACACAGCAACCATCATGGCGCCGACGATGTTTGGTATCGGTCAGTGATGATAATTTTCATAAAATTCCACCAAAAGGAGGTAGCACATGTTGAATCATCAAGGGAAACATTTTGCCAAAAAATTGCCTAAAGCCTCAAATCGAAAATTAATATCAAAGTTTTTGGCAATAGGGGCTAGGATAACTATAACTTCATCTGCATTGGACTGTACAGCTCGAGTCCGAAAGGAAGTTACCAAAATTAACGATGGTTTCACTGATTGCAAGGAACAATTTTGGTGGTTATTTTTGTCTGCTGTGTGGGGAGATGCTCATTTTAATACGCAGTCACTGTTAAATAAAATGTAATCATGGGAACAATCCTTCTAAATATGGGTAACTTTCTTGTTGACTCACGTTGTAGACAAGGGAACCGGCGACGCTGGACCATTCCCCTTATAACGATCACGGTGGGATTCATCAAATAAACTCTCAGCGAAGTTCAATGCACGTTTCGTGCTCTGTTTTCACGCATTTGCTTATGAGAATCTGAACTTCGCCACAGCCGCCGTCTTGATAGAATTACATTTCATCAAGGTTAATGAGGAGCACTTTAGTAGAAAGATATGCATGACAAAGAAATAATCTTTATGCCGTACGTCGCTTCCAAAGCAACTTCTGTCGGAACCGCCCCAATCCACCCAACCCCACAGCTCTTGGACTGTTTTTCATGCTAATTGTAATACCTTTCGGTAAATCATGCATACAAAAATCATGTTTATCGATTATTTTGCAGAATACAACGTTGGTAAAACGTTGTAGAAACGTTGTTTAGAGACAGTGCATAAATTTGCATAATCATATACTGTAGATCGCAAGTCCTATTCGAACCTAATCCACCATTTGTTTTAATGAAATATTCAATGAACCACAAAGTGGGGGTTACTCTCAGATAGGTTTAATCTAGTTTCGTAAAGACAAATATAGTTAGGATACACCTAACATGATTAAACTCAAATATTTTGACAATGGTGGGTACTAATTATTAAAACAATATTTTGTAATTACCCACCATGGCAGCATAGCCATTGGAGATACGCTACATACATACAAGTTCCTCACCAAATATAGCAAGCATGAGGGCGCAGTCGTGTGACGAAGGTGAGAGAATCGTTGTAGACTAATGAGAAGTAAATAATGTTGTAGAATAAACATCTATTAATTAGTGTAATAAGTATAATATGATCAATACAATAATATAATATATTCAATATGATGTCATAATTACAATACAAATAGTATAAGTAACATGTAGCTTACATTCGGTAGGATCCAGAAAGTGTTTGAACCATACTATATATAATTGATAATTAGTTTTTTAATTGATTTAATGTATCCGTAAACGTTGTCACAACGTGCTAGACACGTGACCAAAACGTTCCTGATATGTGTCGGGGACGTCTTCATTACGTAGCTGCATATCGTTCTTGAGACGTAAGTGGGAGTCGACAAACTTCCGTTGCTACAACGTAATGTAAATAACGTTGTCAGTAACAAATTCTGGTACGTTCTCACAACGTTGTCAACACGTGACACACGTGTCAAAACTCACGTCCCTAAAACGTAAAGGGAACGTCGTCATTACGTCGCCGTATAACGTTCTATATTACGTAAATGGTAGTCGACAAAGTTTCGTTGCTACAACGTTATACAAATAACGTTGTTGGCACTAAAGTCTGACGTCCTCACAACGTTGTAAAAACGTGAAATTGTTAGCTGGGTATAATGGGGAAGACCTGGGCTGGGACACCCCATATGGGATAAGGTTGTGAAGATACTTCCCATCTGGGTATCATATGGGCCCCACATGGGCAAGCCCATATGGGTAGAATATATACAGACCCATATGAGTATCGTATCATATGGGGCAGACCTGGGCTAGCCCGTGTGGTAGAATATGCAAAGGCCCATTTGGTTATCATATGACAAATACCTGGGCAAGCCCCTGTGGGCAGAATATGAGTAGGCCCATATTGGTTCGCCAATTAATAGTGTTATACGGTAATAATGTAACATATTCATTGGAAATGTTCATTATGGGCAGAATATGAGTAGGCCCATATTGGTTCGCCAATTAATAGTGTTATACGGTAATAATGTAACATATTCATTGGAAATGTTCATTATGAAAAGGCTCATATTGGTATGAGAAGTACCTAGGCCTATACAAAACAATCCTGAGAGTGCAAAAGATGCAAAGGTCCATTTGGTTACAATGTATCGTTTTATGGGAAAGACTTATGAGCAAACTTTTGCGGGTAGAATATTATGCAAAGGCCCATATGAATATCATATGGGCCTAATAAGGTGGGGGTTGGGTTGCGATATGGTGGGGGTCGACGGATTTGGCTAAAATTTGATTGGGGGGGGGGGGGGGTCATAGGTAGCCTTGAGGTTGTACAAAATTTTAGGCCAATCCGACCTTCTTCTCATCAGAAAAAAGCACAATGTGTACATTTTTACAAAGTCTGTCTGAACCATGAACACATTTATACATACTGCAAGCTAAATAGAAAACCCTCCACTGTTCAAAAGTCTGCCAAGAAAGAGTTTTAATTATATCATCACCATGAGAATTTATATAATCAAAATCATTAGCAACAATCCTGGCAGCTCTTTTTTGAAGTCTAAGGGGAGTCTTCCTACATGTCATTGAACAGTTACCCCAAACAGAACTGGCATAGTCTAGACACGGCTGAATGTTGTTTTGTAGAGGGGATTAAGAAGACCCTTGTTAAGGACGTGCCTTAGTCGACCAAGGGAATAAACCTTATAAGCGACCGACTTAATGACATTTCTAACATGTGATTCCCAGCTGAGGTTTTCGTCAACTTCAATCCCTAAATACCATACTCTATCAACCTGTTCGAGCTGAGTGTGCTTATTAAGGGAAATATTCAATTTTTCTACATTGTTAACACGACTAGATTTCAAAAGCATAATTTTAGTTTTATCGGGGTTAATGGCAAGACGATTACATTTATACCAATCACTAAATGCTATCAATATTAGACTGCAAGACATGATTTGTATTAATTTTTATTGCTCCAAGTAGTGTAAATAATAACATCATCAGCAAAAATATTACATGTGCACTTGGAATCAACACTTTGTGTGATGTCATTGATGTAAAGTAAAGATAGGATCGGTCCAAGAACACTTCCTTGGGGTACTCCAACTGAAATATCATTTGGACTTGAAACTTCACCATTGTACCTAACCACTTGTTTTCTGTTAAAAATGTAGCGCTTGAACCACTCAAGTTCATTACCAGAAATACCATGCTGACCTAGTTTAAAAAGTAACAGGTCGTGGTCAATTGTATCGAAGCACTTAGATATATCAAGAAAACAAGAGCCATCAACTTCATGTTCATTAAAAGCTTCATAAAAATCATCAATAACACGATGCAGACAGGACTGAGTAGAGTGATATTTAAAGAAAGCAAATTGATCAACTTTAAGCCGGTCGTCGCAGGTTCAAATCCTGCTCCATTCATTTTTTCTGTTTACCCCAAAATTGATTCAATATATAAAGGCGTATTTGGGAGGGGGTACGGGTGAACCGGACCCCAAACCGTAGGCTTGGCGTTTCGCTGGCCCATCTCGTAGAAATGCCCTATAAATGCTATAATTTCATTCTACATGCACAGCAAGTATGTGGCACATGATACCAACACTCTTTTTAAGCATTGATGATGCACTGACATAAGTGCGCTGTCTTGAGAATGTGTTAAAAAGAGGAACGAAGGTCAGGAATCAGATAACTACACAATAACCCCCGGTATAAGGGATATTTTTAGCATGAATTCTAGTACCCTTTCTCCCTTTGTGTACCCGTGAACTGAAGCGTAGTACGTTACGTGCATACACATGTGAACGCTACACAGTGGAATGTCCGGGTACTATGTCAAACAACACCTTTGTCCCTTTGTCTAACAGTGAACTAAAGCGTAGTACGGTACCCGTATTTTTTTCCAGGACGAATGTGGGCAATTAACATAAAGTGGGCGTGAGTAAACCCCAAATACCCTCGCACTTGCGTACTTCGGGGTGGGACTGAGGCATACTATAGGGTTTCCATGTGTTCCATAATTAATGGAAAGGCCAGTTATTCTCCCCCACACCCCTCTGAAATAATCAGCGAATAATACCCACACCAACAAAAAAAGAAAAGAATCCCCGAAAAGAGGCATACATGCGAATTAAAAATGTTTATTATTTAAATTTCAAAAAGGTGATCACAAAGATGGGATGGAGCTGGTCGGACCCGGGAACTCCACAGTAGATCCACCTATGGTACGAGCATGGAGGAACACAATATTTTATTCCTCCATGGTACAAGCTAGTCACAAGAATGTTGTGATTGTAATACACTAATAAACCAAATTATGGGCAAATTCCCCTTCTGCATACCGGTAACTTCGTCACATGAACCGCTGGTTATCATTGACCAGCGTTCCACATGGCATACCAATTTGCTTCGTTGTATAACCAGTCAACAAGTCATAGTGTTAATGATAGGCTGTGCCCAACGATGGTACACGATAACCAACGGTTCATGTGTTATACACGAACTTCGGCTGATGCCATGCACGACACAGCAACCATCATGGCGCCGACGATGTTTGGTATCGGTCAGTGATGATAATTTTCATAAAATTCCACCAAAAGGAGGTAGCACATGTTGAATCATCAAGGGAAACATTTTGCCAAAAAATTGCCTAAAGCCTCAAATCGAAAATTAATATCAAAGTTTTTGGCAATAGGGGCTAGGATAACTATAACTTCATCTGCATTGGACTGTACAGCTCGAGTCCGAAAGGAAGTTACCAAAATTAACGATGGTTTCACTGATTGCAAGGAACAATTTTGGTGGTTATTTTTGTCTGCTGTGTGGGGAGATGCTCATTTTAATACGCAGTCACTGTTAAATAAAATGTAATCATGGGAACAATCCTTCTAAATATGGGTAACTTTCTTGTTGACTCACGTTGTAGACAAGGGAACCGGCGACGCTGGACCATTCCCCTTATAACGATCACGGTGGGATTCATCAAATAAACTCTCAGCGAAGTTCAATGCACGTTTCGTGCTCTGTTTTCACGCATTTGCTTATGAGAATCTGAACTTCGCCACAGCCGCCGTCTTGATAGAATTACATTTCATCAAGGTTAATGAGGAGCACTTTAGTAGAAAGATATGCATGACAAAGAAATAATCTTTATGCCGTACGTCGCTTCCAAAGCAACTTCTGTCGGAACCGCCCCAATCCACCCAACCCCACAGCTCTTGGACTGTTTTTCATGCTAATTGTAATACCTTTCGGTAAATCATGCATACAAAAATCATGTTTATCGATTATTTTGCAGAATACAACGTTGGTAAAACGTTGTAGAAACGTTGTTTAGAGACAGTGCATAAATTTGCATAATCATATACTGTAGATCGCAAGTCCTATTCGAACCTAATCCACCATTTGTTTTAATGAAATATTCAATGAACCACAAAGTGGGGGTTACTCTCAGATAGGTTTAATCTAGTTTCGTAAAGACAAATATAGTTAGGATACACCTAACATGATTAAACTCAAATATTTTGACAATGGTGGGTACTAATTATTAAAACAATATTTTGTAATTACCCACCATGGCAGCATAGCCATTGGAGATACGCTACATACATACAAGTTCCTCACCAAATATAGCAAGCATGAGGGCGCAGTCGTGTGACGAAGGTGAGAGAATCGTTGTAGACTAATGAGAAGTAAATAATGTTGTAGAATAAACATCTATTAATTAGTGTAATAAGTATAATATGATAAATACAATAATATAATATATTCAATATGATGTCATAATTACAATACAAATAGTATAAGTAACATGTAGCTTACATTCGGTAGGATCCAGAAAGTGTTTGAACCATACTATATATAATTGATAATTAGTTTTTTAATTGATTTAATGTATCCGTAAACGTTGTCACAACGTGCTAGACACGTGACCAAAACGTTCCTGATATGTGTCGGGGACGTCTTCATTACGTAGCTGCATATCGTTCTTGAGACGTAAGTGGGAGTCGACAAACTTCCGTTGCTACAACGTAATGTAAATAACGTTGTCAGTAACAAATTCTGGTACGTTCTCACAACGTTGTCAACACGTGACACACGTGTCAAAACTCACGTCCCTAAAACGTAAAGGGAACGTCGTCATTACGTCGCCGTATAACGTTCTATATTACGTAAATGGTAGTCGACAAAGTTTCGTTGCTACAACGTTATACAAATAACGTTGTTGGCACTAAAGTCTGACGTCCTCACAACGTTGTAAAAACGTGAAATTGTTAGCTGGGTATAATGGGGAAGACCTGGGCTGGGACACCCCATATGGGATAAGGTTGTGAAGATACTTCCCATCTGGGTATCATATGGGCCCCACATGGGCAAGCCCATATGGGTAGAATATAATTATACAGACCCATATGAGTATCGTATCATATGGGGCAGACCTGGGCTAGCCCGTGTGGTAGAATATGCAAAGGCCCATTTGGTTATCATATGACAAATACCTGGGCAAGCCCCTGTGGGCAGAATATGAGTAGGCCCATATTGGTTCGCCAATTAATAGTGTTATACGGTAATAATGTAACATATTCATTGGAAATGTTCATTATGGGCAGAATATGAGTAGGCCCATATTGGTTCGCCAATTAATAGTGTTATACGGTAATAATGTAACATATTCATTGGAAATGTTCATTATGAAAAGGCTCATATTGGTATGAGAAGTACCTAGGCCTATACAAAACAATCCTGAGAGTGCAAAAGATGCAAAGGTCCATTTGGTTACAATGTATCGTTTTATGGGAAAGACTTATGAGCAAACTTTTGCGGGTAGAATATTATGCAAAGGCCCATATGAATATCATATGGGCCTAATAAGGTGGGGGTTGGGTTGTGATATGGTGGGGGTCGACGGATTTGGCTAAAATTTGATTGGGGGGGGGGGGGGGTCATAGGTAGCCTTGAGGTTGTACAAAATTTTAGGCCAATCCGACCTTCTTCTCATCAGAAAAAAGCACAATGTGTACATTTTTACAAAGTCTGTCTGAACCATGAACACATTTATACATACTGCAAGCTAAATAGAAAACCCTCCACTGTTCAAAAGTCTGCCAAGAAAGAGTTTTAATTATATCATCACCATGAGAATTTATATAATCAAAATCATTAGCAACAATCCTGGCAGCTCTTTTTTGAAGTCTAAGGGGAGTCTTCCTACATGTCATTGAACAGTTACCCCAAACAGAACTGGCATAGTCTAGACACGGCTGAATGTTGTTTTGTAGAGGGGATTAAGAAGACCCTTGTTAAGGACGTGCCTTAGTCGACCAAGGGAATAAACCTTATAAGCGACCGACTTAATGACATTTCTAACATGTGATTCCCAGCTGAGGTTTTCGTCAACTTCAATCCCTAAATACCATACTCTATCAACCTGTTCGAGCTGAGTGTGCTTATTAAGGGAAATATTCAATTTTTCTACATTGTTAACACGACTAGATTTCAAAAGCATAATTTTAGTTTTATCGGGGTTAATGGCAAGACGATTACATTTATACCAATCACTAAATGCTATCAATATTAGACTGCAAGACATGATTTGTATTAATTTTTATTGCTCCAAGTAGTGTAAATAATAACATCATCAGCAAAAATATTACATGTGCACTTGGAATCAACACTTTGTGTGATGTCATTGATGTAAAGTAAAGATAGGATCGGTCCAAGAACACTTCCTTGGGGTACTCCAACTGAAATATCATTTGGACTTGAAACTTCACCATTGTACCTAACCACTTGTTTTCTGTTAAAAATGTAGCGCTTGAACCACTCAAGTTCATTACCAGAAATACCATGCTGACCTAGTTTAAAAAGTAACAGGTCGTGGTCAATTGTATCGAAGCACTTAGATATATCAAGAAAACAAGAGCCATCAACTTCATGTTCATTAAAAGCTTCATAAAAATCATCAATAACACGATGCAGACAGGACTGAGTAGAGTGATATTTAAAGAAAGCAAATTGATCAACTTTAAGCCGGTCGTCGCAGGTTCAAATCCTGCTCCATTCATTTTTTCTGTTTACCCCAAAATTGATTCAATATATAAAGGCGTATTTGGGAGGGGGTACGGGTGAACCGGACCCCAAACCGTAGGCTTGGCGTTTCGCTGGCCCATCTCGTAGAAATGCCCTATAAATGCTATAATTTCATTCTACATGCACAGCAAGTATGTGGCACATGATACCAACACTCTTTTTAAGCATTGATGATGCACTGACATAAGTGCGCTGTCTTGAGAATGTGTTAAAAAGAGGAACGAAGGTCAGGAATCAGATAACTACACAATAACCCCCGGTATAAGGGATATTTTTAGCATGAATTCTAGTACCCTTTCTCCCTTTGTGTACCCGTGAACTGAAGCGTAGTACGTTACGTGCATACACATGTGAACGCTACACAGTGGAATGTCCGGGTACTATGTCAAACAACACCTTTGTCCCTTTGTCTAACAGTGAACTAAAGCGTAGTACGGTACCCGTATTTTTTTCCAGGACGAATGTGGGCAATTAACATAAAGTGGGCGTGAGTAAACCCCAAATACCCTCGCACTTGCGTACTTCGGGGTGGGACTGAGGCATACTATAGGGTTTCCATGTGTTCCATAATTAATGGAAAGGCCAGTTATTCTCCCCCACACCCCTCTGAAATAATCAGCGAATAATACCCACACCAACAAAAAAAGAAAAGAATCCCCGAAAAGAGGCATACATGCGAATTAAAAATGTTTATTATTTAAATTTCAAAAAGGTGATCACAAAGATGGGATGGAGCTGGTCGGACCCGGGAACTCCACAGTAGATCCACCTATGGTACGAGCATGGAGGAACACAATATTTTATTCCTCCATGGTACAAGCTAGTCACAAGAATGTTGTGATTGTAATACACTAATAAACCAAATTATGGGCAAATTCCCCTTCTGCATACCGGTAACTTCGTCACATGAACCGCTGGTTATCATTGACCAGCGTTCCACATGGCATACCAATTTGCTTCGTTGTATAACCAGTCAACAAGTCATAGTGTTAATGATAGGCTGTGCCCAACGATGGTACACGATAACCAACGGTTCATGTGTTATACACGAACTTCGGCTGATGCCATGCACGACACAGCAACCATCATGGCGCCGACGATGTTTGGTATCGGTCAGTGATGATAATTTTCATAAAATTCCACCAAAAGGAGGTAGCACATGTTGAATCATCAAGGGAAACATTTTGCCAAAAAATTGCCTAAAGCCTCAAATCGAAAATTAATATCAAAGTTTTTGGCAATAGGGGCTAGGATAACTATAACTTCATCTGCATTGGACTGTACAGCTCGAGTCCGAAAGGAAGTTACCAAAATTAACGATGGTTTCACTGATTGCAAGGAACAATTTTGGTGGTTATTTTTGTCTGCTGTGTGGGGAGATGCTCATTTTAATACGCAGTCACTGTTAAATAAAATGTAATCATGGGAACAATCCTTCTAAATATGGGTAACTTTCTTGTTGACTCACGTTGTAGACAAGGGAACCGGCGACGCTGGACCATTCCCCTTATAACGATCACGGTGGGATTCATCAAATAAACTCTCAGCGAAGTTCAATGCACGTTTCGTGCTCTGTTTTCACGCATTTGCTTATGAGAATCTGAACTTCGCCACAGCCGCCGTCTTGATAGAATTACATTTCATCAAGGTTAATGAGGAGCACTTTAGTAGAAAGATATGCATGACAAAGAAATAATCTTTATGCCGTACGTCGCTTCCAAAGCAACTTCTGTCGGAACCGCCCCAATCCACCCAACCCCACAGCTCTTGGACTGTTTTTCATGCTAATTGTAATACCTTTCGGTAAATCATGCATACAAAAATCATGTTTATCGATTATTTTGCAGAATACAACGTTGGTAAAACGTTGTAGAAACGTTGTTTAGAGACAGTGCATAAATTTGCATAATCATATACTGTAGATCGCAAGTCCTATTCGAACCTAATCCACCATTTGTTTTAATGAAATATTCAATGAACCACAAAGTGGGGGTTACTCTCAGATAGGTTTAATCTAGTTTCGTAAAGACAAATATAGTTAGGATACACCTAACATGATTAAACTCAAATATTTTGACAATGGTGGGTACTAATTATTAAAACAATATTTTGTAATTACCCACCATGGCAGCATAGCCATTGGAGATACGCTACATACATACAAGTTCCTCACCAAATATAGCAAGCATGAGGGCGCAGTCGTGTGACGAAGGTGAGAGAATCGTTGTAGACTAATGAGAAGTAAATAATGTTGTAGAATAAACATCTATTAATTAGTGTAATAAGTATAATATGATAAATACAATAATATAATATATTCAATATGATGTCATAATTACAATACAAATAGTATAAGTAACATGTAGCTTACATTCGGTAGGATCCAGAAAGTGTTTGAACCATACTATATATAATTGATAATTAGTTTTTTAATTGATTTAATGTATCCGTAAACGTTGTCACAACGTGCTAGACACGTGACCAAAACGTTCCTGATATGTGTCGGGGACGTCTTCATTACGTAGCTGCATATCGTTCTTGAGACGTAAGTGGGAGTCGACAAACTTCCGTTGCTACAACGTAATGTAAATAACGTTGTCAGTAACAAATTCTGGTACGTTCTCACAACGTTGTCAACACGTGACACACGTGTCAAAACTCACGTCCCTAAAACGTAAAGGGAACGTCGTCATTACGTCGCCGTATAACGTTCTATATTACGTAAATGGTAGTCGACAAAGTTTCGTTGCTACAACGTTATACAAATAACGTTGTTGGCACTAAAGTCTGACGTCCTCACAACGTTGTAAAAACGTGAAATTGTTAGCTGGGTATAATGGGGAAGACCTGGGCTGGGACACCCCATATGGGATAAGGTTGTGAAGATACTTCCCATCTGGGTATCATATGGGCCCCACATGGGCAAGCCCATATGGGTAGAATATATACAGACCCATATGAGTATCGTATCATATGGGGCAGACCTGGGCTAGCCCGTGTGGTAGAATATGCAAAGGCCCATTTGGTTATCATATGACAAATACCTGGGCAAGCCCCTGTGGGCAGAATATGAGTAGGCCCATATTGGTTCGCCAATTAATAGTGTTATACGGTAATAATGTAACATATTCATTGGAAATGTTCATTATGGGCAGAATATGAGTAGGCCCATATTGGTTCGCCAATTAATAGTGTTATACGGTAATAATGTAACATATTCATTGGAAATGTTCATTATGAAAAGGCTCATATTGGTATGAGAAGTACCTAGGCCTATACAAAACAATCCTGAGAGTGCAAAAGATGCAAAGGTCCATTTGGTTACAATGTATCGTTTTATGGGAAAGACTTATGAGCAAACTTTTGCGGGTAGAATATTATGCAAAGGCCCATATGAATATCATATGGGCCTAATAAGGTGGGGGTTGGGTTGTGATATGGTGGGGGTCGACGGATTTGGCTAAAATTTGATTGGGGGGGGGGGGTCATAGGTAGCCTTGAGGTTGTACAAAATTTTAGGCCAATCCGACCTTCTTCTCATCAGAAAAAAGCACAATGTGTACATTTTTACAAAGTCTGTCTGAACCATGAACACATTTATACATACTGCAAGCTAAATAGAAAACCCTCCACTGTTCAAAAGTCTGCCAAGAAAGAGTTTTAATTATATCATCACCATGAGAATTTATATAATCAAAATCATTAGCAACAATCCTGGCAGCTCTTTTTTGAAGTCTAAGGGGAGTCTTCCTACATGTCATTGAACAGTTACCCCAAACAGAACTGGCATAGTCTAGACACGGCTGAATGTTGTTTTGTAGAGGGGATTAAGAAGACCCTTGTTAAGGACGTGCCTTAGTCGACCAAGGGAATAAACCTTATAAGCGACCGACTTAATGACATTTCTAACATGTGATTCCCAGCTGAGGTTTTCGTCAACTTCAATCCCTAAATACCATACTCTATCAACCTGTTCGAGCTGAGTGTGATTATTAAGGGAAATATTCAATTTTTCTACATTGTTAACACGACTAGATTTCAAAAGCATAATTTTAGTTTTATCGGGGTTAATGGCAAGACGATTACATTTATACCAATCACTAAATGCTATCAATATTAGACTGCAAGACATGATTTGTATTAATTTTTATTGCTCCAAGTAGTGTAAATAATAACATCATCAGCAAAAATATTACATGTGCACTTGGAATCAACACTTTGTGTGATGTCATTGATGTAAAGTAAAGATAGGATCGGTCCAAGAACACTTCCTTGGGGTACTCCAACTGAAATATCATTTGGACTTGAAACTTCACCATTGTACCTAACCACTTGTTTTCTGTTAAAAATGTAGCGCTTGAACCACTCAAGTTCATTACCAGAAATACCATGCTGACCTAGTTTAAAAAGTAACAGGTCGTGGTCAATTGTATCGAAGCACTTAGATATATCAAGAAAACAAGAGCCATCAACTTCATGTTCATTAAAAGCTTCATAAAAATCATCAATAACACGATGCAGACAGGACTGAGTAGAGTGATATTTAAAGAAAGCAAATTGATCAACTTTAAGCCGGTCGTCGCAGGTTCAAATCCTGCTCCATTCATTTTTTCTGTTTACCCCAAAATTGATTCAATATATAAAGGCGTATTTGGGAGGGGGTACGGGTGAACCGGACCCCAAACCGTAGGCTTGGCGTTTCGCTGGCCCATCTCGTAGAAATGCCCTATAAATGCTATAATTTCATTCTACATGCACAGCAAGTATGTGGCACATGATACCAACACTCTTTTTAAGCATTGATGATGCACTGACATAAGTGCGCTGTCTTGAGAATGTGTTAAAAAGAGGAACGAAGGTCAGGAATCAGATAACTACACAATAACCCCCGGTATAAGGGATATTTTTAGCATGAATTCTAGTACCCTTTCTCCCTTTGTGTACCCGTGAACTGAAGCGTAGTACGTTACGTGCATACACATGTGAACGCTACACAGTGGAATGTCCGGGTACTATGTCAAACAACACCTTTGTCCCTTTGTCTAACAGTGAACTAAAGCGTAGTACGGTACCCGTATTTTTTTCCAGGACGAATGTGGGCAATTAACATAAAGTGGGCGTGAGTAAACCCCAAATACCCTCGCACTTGCGTACTTCGACGTAATACATATAGTTGTGAGTTGTTTATGCCTGACAGTACTTCACAGAGGCAAATTTCCTCCGTGCCCGCCCTGATTATTGCCTTGGTGCTCCTAGAAATTTGTAGCTCTCTTAGTAGAGGTGCCTTTAAGGCCAGGTTCGTTTTGGATTAATATTTAAATTATACCATGGGTAACTTCAAATGGGTACATCTACTGGTGCTCGCACTTGGATTATTTGACGTGGGTAGACTAACCAAGACGATGGTGAAACAAAGCGACTGAGTTGTCAGTGTCTATAAGGTGCATCAAGCATCGATTTTACCGTGGCGCGACTGACGGTTTGAAAACAATTTGCAGTTAAAGACGTCATCTTGAAAAGGTTTTGCAGTTAAAGACGTCATCTTGAAAAAAATTTGCAGATAAAGACGTCATCTGACGTCAAGTAGTTAAAACAAGGTACACGTCTTATGTGGTATTTTACTGGATGTGGTATTTTACTGGTCGGTTTTACTGGGACGATGCACTGGACTTTGTGGCTCGGTTAGTTTGACCATGTTAGTTTACCTTGGCCGAATGTGGCCGGTTAAAAAAACCCAGTGTACTCAGTTTAGTAACCTATAGGTGAAATGTTCCCGGGCTGTTCCTACTGGACTTCAAATGGTCAGGTTATCCATTTGCTCGGTTAGTTTACCCCAAAAAGTCCAGTGCGAACAAGGCTTTATAAATAAAACATTGCCTTGTACTTACAAGAAGGAAGTTTCAGGCATGTACTGGATAAGGATGCTAACTGTACATCCACATGCGAAGGCAATTACATACAGGACTATCATGGTTAGAACAGCTACAGTAAAAACTGCTAGAAACATTGGTACGCTGAACCTACGAGGGTACCAGTCAGGCACAATACTATCCATTGAAATGTAGGAGTTATATCTTAATAATAAATTAGACATCAGTTTTCGTGACCTCAAAAAAACAAGAGGCTCGGGATGATGGTAGTTAAAGTTGTTGTTTGTTGTATTTAAAGTTAAATCAACTTAAATCTCTTAATATGAACATGAAAACATTAAATTGATCTTTATAATATAACAATTTTAATTTGAACTTCCGCTTTGGACAGGAAACTAGGTCAAATCAGGTCTCATATTAAGTATAACATTGTGTAGTACGTTAGGCCCTTTCGTATGGCTTATAATTATAGAGATATGGTTTTTGGAAATATTAAACTTTGAATGCCGATATTTGACTGAACGGGGTTAACATGGGCGGCTGTAATTAAGACTAACAAAGCGTGGTGCCAAATATGTCTGCGCCACCTTGAGCGGAGACTACGTATCGCACAATGTAAATGTCAGTGGGTGTATCAATGCCATACAGCCAACACGTGTGTGCACCCGCACATGTACTGTACACACTAATGGCACACTTCAATGCACACGGACAGTGGATTTTTGTTAATGTCCGGTTTGAACCGGAATTAAATGTCAAAATGTTGTCATCTCTATGTAAAAGTTTGAGAAGGCTCAAATCTGCACAGTCTGATGTGAGAATATGATTATATGATAAGTACTTCTTCAAATATGAATTTTTTGACATTTTCAACTTCAAGTTTGAATCGGAAGTCAAGGTCAAATTGGAGTTATTCCAGTGTCCAAGACCTTTCCGATGATAAATATATTGTAAGAATCCGTTGTGTGGTTAAGGAGCTATAATGTTTTGAAAAATTAAACTTTGATTTAGCATAACTCAAGTTCTGATGACGTCATCATGACGTCACAACTTTTAGAATCATCTACATGGTAAGGTGTTTGCATGTGTGAAGCTTCAAGAGCATATTCTACACCGACAAGTTTAAAATGGTGTTAATTTTCAATTCAAAAATTCTTGAACCAAATTTCGACCTGAATTTTTTGCTGATAGATAGTATCAATAAAATACTAATTGTGAAATTTGAACAAAATCGACCGTTGCATTCGGAGGTTATGGTAGATTGGTTTCCGGTCCCTACATCGTTTTCATTCTGACTGTATAATATAGGGACCGGTAGCGGGTAATGAAAATTAGCATATACCTGGCAGATTTCTGCCAGGTACATGCTAATTACAATTAGCATATAGGTCTACGTAATCCCATAATGTGATGCGGCCTTTACACAAAACATGACGGACACAGAATCTCAGAATCTCCATTCGTGAAGACGATGTTCTTCTAAAGTTAGCTTAGATTTTGATGTTGAAAGTTGGTTCACTATGTCCGGGTGAAGGGTTACGATGCCCACGTGTGCTAGTGTCAAACAACAACATGCACACGTCACGAGCATAGCCAACGTCATCTCTAAAACTAGAAAATTATTACTGTGCCCGCGCAATCAAGGGCCTATCAAAAGCGCAATATCGGTTTTAACTACCGGTCCCTATATTCAGTCAAAAGAGGATGATGTATGGACGGGAAACCAGTCTAAAGAAGGTGCCGTTTTTCGCATCATCGGCAAAGCACATAATACGGTGTCGCGGAACAACCATTGTGTTACGCCGTCACTGTTGTATTTATTTAACCTATTCTATACGGCATCAATCAAGTATGGAATTGAATTGAACATTGAAACTCATCAGACAATTGAACCTCAACACGACGACGGCACAAACTTAATGACGTCATGATGACGTCATCGGGTGTTGAATTAAAATTATTTAAAGATTATTATTAGAAAAAATTAACTTCTAATCCACACATTGGGTTTTTACAATCTATACATCATCGGACAGGTCTTTGATAAATGAACAAGACTCACGCAAAGATGACCTCAATTTGACCTTGTCCTTTGATTAAAACCGGATGTTGACACCAAAACTATTAAAAAGAAATAATTTCAGGTTCAAATGTATCATGGGGTCAGCCTTGGATAAATTCAATCTTTGATGAAATCATTCACGAACATCTTGTTCTTGTAATGTAACAAAAACTTATCTCTAGTTTGTTTTGTTTTAGTTTTTTGAAAGAAGTACAGTTAATAGGAAAATAATAAAACTTTCGACGAAAACAAAGGTGGTTTCGGCCGATTGTCGGCTCAGAACTATAAGGTCATTAACTTCCGTAATCAACAAAAGGTCGTTAACATTTCCAAACTAAAAAACAGTAAATAAGATTTAAAAATTTAATGGTTTGTCTATCCAAAAAGTAGTTTAGAATAACAGGTTAAACTACTTTTTGGATAGAAAAACATTAGTTCTTGATCTTGAAAATTCGACAAGGTGAGGGGTCAGCGAATTAAGTTCAAATCTTGGCTATTAATAGTCCTCCTGACACGATACCACCTAGTGAAGTAGCTCGATCTGTAATCCCACAGTGTTGAACGAGTACGGGGCACTGACAATTTCTTGAAAAAGGGGTACTTCTGGAGAGTTATTTTAAGGCAATTTTGGCGTATAATTACAGCCGCGTTTGTTACCTTAAACTTCATCGTTTATTGTGAAATTATACATCAAAAGAACGAGCATGATAAAATAGGCATTAGAAAATTATAAATCAGTTCTACTGAGAAAAAGAGTCATCTACGCGGTAAACCATAACCTAATAAGTGCAGGGCTGACAGTCACCAAACTTGAAAAAAAATATGGATTAGATATCCAACTACACCAAAAAAATTACAAAAGTTGTCAGCTCTTCTTGCTTTTGTTTGCTTGTGGTCAACAAAGATAACAGATTCTTCAATTTGAGATCAACCTACTCTTAAGACACATAGTGACTCCCCCTCCGTATTTTCCAAGGCTTGTGGCCGATTTTAATTAAACTTGCCACAAATGTTTATTTCACCTATGTTCTACATGATGACATCAACAAATTTCTAAACAAAAATGGTCACTAGCAGGTGTTGTTGACTCAAATTAAGTGGAAATTGTGTTCAAAAAGTTAACAGAAGTCACTAAAAAAAAAAAAAAAAAAATCAAATTAAAGCGTTTTGACCCAAGGTCAAACAAATCGATGACATGGCAACAGCTTACCCCAGTATCAATTATGTTTTGTCAACATGATTCTAGATATATATTTTGGGAAAAGTCAGAAAATTTCGCGGTGATCGAACTAAGCTTTCAAAAGTTAAGGGCACAGATTTGGAGGAGGGTACATCGTGCCCGCACAATGTGCCCCCACCCTGATAGGGTTAATAGTTATGCCCAACACGTTAGGTTCGAGTTGGACATCATCAAGAAAATGTTGTTATCCACTCCTTGAGGGGAAAGGCAAACCATTTCGTGGTGTGAACAAAACAACCAGTCGCGAGGTGTTTGATAGATGGAGTATGTTGATCACAGTTTCAACATGTGAGATTAAGATTGAATGGATAGGCCTACAATACAATAAATGAATATACACATGCAACATAATTTGAAAAAATGCTTCCCTGGTTTGACTATTATGCTTAACTGATCCGGTAAGATAAAAATAAGACGCTACTTTTCACGCATTATTACCAAAAACAATATCTCATTTGGGGAAGTAAGAAAAACAATTGTCGTATTGAATGAAAAAGTGGCAGTCGGATTCTGCATCTTTCATATTATTGTCTTTTATATTAATGTCTGAAAATTATTACTGGTTCCGGGTCACAGCTTACTGTTTCTTTGACTTTCAGATATATACAGGTTGTTTAACCCTATCAGGACGGTGTGCACCCTACAAAAATATTGGCCGTAGCTTTAACACTTAGTCTGACCACCACGAAATTTTCTGACTTTTCCCCAAATATATCTAGGATCATGTTGGCAAATATTTAAACCGGGGTTAGCTGTTGCCATGGCAACCATTTGTTTGACCTTTGGTCACACGATTTTAATGTGTTTTTAGTGATTTGTTTGACTTTTTGACAACATTTCCACTTGTTTTCGATTTTTTTTTGCCAGAAAAGTGATAGTGGTGAATCACGTGATAGTCTGAAATGCAGCTTTTGGGAATTCTAATTTTTTGTGTTTTCAGTCTGTAATTGGGGTGCAAATTATAGAATATCTTCAGCATGCTAATTTCTCACTTGTCAGACACCACTTCTTCTTTTCCTTTTTTTTTTTTTTAGATTTGTCCAATTACAAGCCTTATCATTGCTCCCAGGGCCCTGGTCATTTTGATTTTTAAGTGTAACATGAAATTAAAAAAAATGTTTTTTCCCCAAAATGGAATAAATTAATGGATTATAGCGCCCCAACGGTAACACCAGTTATTGAAATAGGTTGGAAATATATCGACCATGTTAAAATGAACAGGTTTGCTAAGTTTCAAAACATTTGGACAAAAAATACAGAAATTATGGGAAAACACGATTTTTGACCAAAAATGGGCAAAAACAGCCAAAAACGCCCCCTAGTTACAATTTTTGAACAAATGTTGACGTCATCACGTAGAACTCGGTAAAATGAACATTTGTGGCAAGTTTAATCAAAATCAGTCGCAAACTTTGGAAAATACAGAGGACTGATAGCTAGGCGGCTAAACACGTACCAATATAAGGCTAAAACAGGCTCCCGCAAGTTCACACTGAAAACCGCTGACAATTGTTTTATTGATGCTAGCCTTCCAAAAGACCATGATAAGGACTTTCTTTCATCCGAGTTTCATTGTTCAAAGACCTGCACTAAGGACTCTACGGCTACTCAAGGACAAAGGACAAAGGTAACTACAGACCTATTTCTGTTGTTTGTCATTTTGCTAAAATTATTGAAAAAGAAGTTCAGGTCCAACTATTGCTTACCCATGACATGTTTAACGTACCGACGCTCTACCAACTGAACTATCCAGCCCTAATGTTGGCTGTCTCCCTATTTTGCAACATCTTTGTTTGGGGGTGCCAGTTAGAAGCCATTCAACCGGTTTCTGCCGTGTTGCCAGGGATCACACCCCCATTTATATGATACAACCATAGAGCTATAACCTGGGAAGCGGCAGTACGGGGATCTACCTTAAGGGTGATGCGACTTTTTATTTTTTAAATATCAAGCAATAAACCACAAGGGAAACTGACTGGGTAAACGTTTTAATCAATTTTGGGGCGAACAAAGAAAAATTGACTGGAGCGGGATTTGAACCAGCGACCATCGGCTTAACGTACCGACGTTTATTGCTTTGTTGATTAAAGAAAGTCTTTGGACTGAGACATTGCACAGTTTACTCCATGTTTACATTACAACATTGCTAATCAGTTACATAATATTCAAATACAGCTTTAAACGATTTAGTATAGACCATGTAACCTCTGTTTAAAAGCAATGACCTTGTACATTCCAGGGCCTTTCTGGTAGGCAAGATACTACACTGGTCATATGGGAAATTGAACTTTTTTGTCATAATTTCCACATAAATTCTTAAGTTATGCAGTAACAGCTGAACAAGTTTTGAGATGTGCCCCTTTTCTTCACATCTAAAGTTGATAAAAATCGTACGATGCATTTTCCATAAAATATAAGTCTTTATATTTCTTCCATTGAGCTGTGTACAAATTGTGCCTGCAGGAGGTTCAGGCTCTGTGGCTCTTTTGTAAATATGTGATGTCACAGGTCACATGGTCTATTAGTAAAATGCTCACAAGCCCCGAGATCTCGCCTTTTTCAGTGGTGTGGCATCATTCAGCCACCAGCCATCACATTTGACGTTGAGCCCATGTCAAATTTATCATCTCCTCGTAAATTGTCCCACTGTGTTTAGGTACTAAATGTAAAGTATACAAGTCATGATATACTTTATGTATCAAAATATAC
Organism: Marthasterias glacialis; assembly: GCA_911728455.2. Taxonomy (NCBI): domain Eukaryota; kingdom Metazoa; phylum Echinodermata; class Asteroidea; order Forcipulatida; family Asteriidae; genus Marthasterias; species Marthasterias glacialis. Next base: position 9,313,653 of record OU452240.1, read on the forward strand.
GCGCTGTATTAGAATTGGGCTTTTTGATCTGAAGTATTATCTTGGTCAAAATTGTGGATTCAGGAGTGGAAATATGTAGCATATTGAAGGCAATCAGTAGCATGTTGTTTAATTTTTGAACAAGCATCGCGGTATGTTCATGATAAACCTGCAGTTGTACAGCAATTATTATTTCTATTATAATGGTTGCGGTACCGGCTGCTAATAGGATTCGAACTGCCTCTAGCTGCTGGGCAATCTTGGTCATAGTTGGTAAGACATCTGCTCTAGAATGGTGGTTTACAGTTGTAAACAAAAGCGACGCATCGTCAAAAATGAAAATTTTGGGCTCACGAAGTGACGTACCGCGATAGGTCACTTCGTGGGACCAGACATCCTTGTTATGCGCGTTTCACGAAGTGACCTAAATGAATATTCAAATGATATTCTTTCTCAAGAGCCGAATCTTTTATTTTTTTAAAGATCATTTTTCATAATTAAATTTCTAAAACTACATAATATGAGTTTAGCTTCTGCTACTAAAACCTCGTATCCTGTAATATTTATGAATGAATCAAACAAAATCATATAAAATGTTATTTCTATAGAGGACGCGCGTCTGGTAATTGAACGTAATGCACACTAACATTGTGTATATGTGGAATGGGAGCAGTCCAAGTTAACAACGACGTGGCGTGTTATCATGTGAATGATTGTGAGTATATTTTTTGATCAAAATATAGCTTAAACTGTTTTAACGTTCTTGAATTAATTTCTTATGAATACTGTAAATTCGGATGGCTTAGTTGACAATTCAATGCACAGATTTTGTGTCAATAGACCGATTGCGCGACAATGTTTACATGCGGTCACGTGACCCCCTGACGGGTATGACGTCATACAGCTGGTGAAAAAATACGTGCAAAGAGATAGGCCGTGACATTATAGAGTGAGTTCGAAAACAGTCGATTATACTTTCGTTAAGCGATGAATTAGTTAATCAGCCCCTTTATTTAAAGTAGTATGGTGTGGCATTAATTTAAATCACATCTTCTCTGTTTCATAATTTAACAGAATTCTTCTGAAAAGAGGTTTTTTAAGCCATGCACTACCGGCGTCGGACGACTATTATGTAGCCACCCGTCTGTTATTTTGTTTGTAATGTTGGCCTAAATCACTGTAAAAAAGGATAAACAACGTTGGAAAAGTGAGCATTAATACCTAGCCTTGCAGAATTTCAAACAGGCAAAGGAATCACATAGTTTTGGAAAGCAATTTCTTTCGAGGATTTCAGCTTCAAAACTTTGAAATTTTTGTGTTGAAAGGTGTGTGGTGATCGCGGTCGTCTGGCCTAACGTTCCGTCGCACGCTGTACACATCGTGCACATTTATACGGTACTTTTACAATTTTCAAGACTTGCTGGAACTGTCCTTACTAGCTTTGTCCAGCCACTTGAAGGTCTTTGGTACAAACTCTGGAATATGTTTCATAGATTTCGAGCAAGAAACGCCTCGATCGAATTAACCAAATGCATTAACCATCGTGTACCGTACCACCCTTTCCTATGGAGGATTACGTGTGTGTTTACATTTTTAATCCAACAGGGGTCACGTGACGTAGGTCGCGCAATCGGTCTATTAGCCTAGGCCTGGCCCTGGACCCGTCCACCTTTTGTGTGGTTAACCCACGCCCACGGCATCACATTCACAATCACAGGCCTAACTCTCTACATGCTCTAGTCTCTACTCTAATCATTTATTATGTTGAACTAAAAAAGTCTAACGATAGGCTGGCTGGGTGGAAGCCGAATTAAATTGTTGTCTTGTCTCAGTCGGGCCATGTTGATGGGATGGCGGTGGGGTGGTGAATATTGAAAGAGTTTATTCAAACACTTGAGGCTACACTATATACTATATTACTAGGAAGGAAGGAAGGAAGGATGGCTTGTTTAACTTATTTTTTAGTGTAGGCCTACTGTAATTTTATTCACTCTATCGTGTGACAAAAGCCTAACAATATTAAGCAGAGCAGAGTAAAAACTCACTTTTGATGCTGTTCATAAATCGTAATCAATTGCCTACCTTGGTTCTATTTTGTATTTTAAGGAGTAGCCACTAGAATGTAGCCTCTGTCATGAATTTCTGAAAGGAGGGCGTTTTGGGGGAAATTTGTCAAGATGGCGGACAGGCTGAATGATAACTATTCAAAAATCACGACAAAATACTTAGGACCGTCCCACGTTGTTGAAACAAAAATTTAAATACTATACGATAGGGATTATCCGGCTGGGAAGTGAAAACAGTTTTCCATTGAATTACTACAGCATAAACATTAGTATAGCAAGTGTTAAACAGTCATCCTGAAATTTGAACTTATAAAATGACTTAAGGATTTTGTGACAAAGACAAAAAGAGTGACAAGCATCCTTATTAACTTTTTTTTTTACCATAGCCTTGGACTCAACCCTGGTTAGCTAAACTATGGATGATTTTGTGACAAAGACAAAAAGAGTGACAAGCATCCTTATTAACTTTTTTTTTACCATAGCCTTGGACTCAACCCTGGTTAGCTACACTATGGATGTTTTAGTACGGGGGTCTGATGGTAGTCAAAATATTGTGCTATCCAAACCCTGAAATTTCAGCCCCCCATCGAGACTTTACCAGACAGAAGATGATGTGGGGGAAAGTACGGTGGAAGGGAACAGTGATAGACATGGATGACATTGGAGGTAAGCTTAAGATGTGTAAATAATGAAACATTAGCCATTGACTCTTATCAGTGTCTGTATACGTTTTACATTCTTTCAGAATTACGTTCTGTTTGAAAGCACCAAGTACATGAAATAATTATTGTTTCAATAATCAGTCCGTTAAATGTTGTTTTATTCGACAGGACCCGAGGAAAGTGATAGTGGTGAAGACGACATGCCTCTCGCCTCATTACTAGGCCATTCAGCAGAGAGTGAGTCTTAGTGTTATACTAAATCATAAATATTATGTGGTCTTTATTACAGTATTCTTTTGTTTTTTGTTCTATATGTCATCAGCTATTGATATTGCAACTGAGCGTGCATCATATCCAGAATCCTCACTAAGTCTAACGTTACTCCTCAATTGTGTATAGACGGGGTCTTTTATTCAAACAATGGTTCTTTTTTTTCAGGTGCAATGTCAAATGTACCTAAAACCATTATTGCATTACTCTGTTTCAGTCTATGAGGGTGACTCAGGGGGCATCAGCAGCATTCCCGATGAAAATGCAGCATTGGATGTTACTGCATTGGACACCACACCACAAGACACCTCACCAGACAATGGACACCAAACAACAATGGACACAACTGCTGAATCCCAATGAAATAATTTTTAAATTAACTTGTACGTTAAATAAATAGATTGAATAAAGGTATAATGCATCATGTGATTTTGGAAGAATGCATTCGTTCTGATTATCTAGTTTCCAAAATGCATATCATAGGCCTAAAACAAACCTCTGAAAATGTCATCAAAATCGGTGTTCACATTTTTGAGAAAACAGTGAATAACGGTTGAATTTTATCAGTTTTTGTATACATTGTCTTTGATAACTGTTGTTGCATTTACATCATTTTAGACGGAAATGTTCAAGGAGGGAGGGGAGAGGTGGTTACAATCAGGCGCGTACGCGGAGGGGGGGGGGTGTTTTGGCTGTTAAACACCCCCCTTTGCCCTGTAAAAATGGGGATGGAAAAGAGAGTACCAAAGTACAGAAAAGGAGAAAGAGATTAAAAACAAATTAAAAACAAATTAAAAAGAAAAAAATAACAAGTATGAAACGGGGGGATTTCGACATTGTTCGTATAGGCCCTTCCGCCCCTGTCCACTCCGCGCTTACACGTATTTTGTACGTGGCGTGAGCAAAATCGCAACGCGGCGGAGCGCGTTTGAAGACATAAAATGTGAACTCTACCACGTCCGCAGTACAAAGCTGTGTGAAATATGAAGGTGGCGCGGCGCGCACCGGTGGCGCAAAACTCCAAATCTCTATCTCCGCAGTTGATTGCAGCATTGCAGCAGCCTTTCTACTAAACCCGCTTTATTCCTATTGTCCGGTAGCAGGTATGTATTCACCAAGTAATAAGATTAACCCTTTTAGTGTGCTGACTGAATGCAGTATTTAATTAATCCAGGAATGGAATTACACCACAGGGGATGGCGAGACAAGTTTCTATTTCTATTTATTGTCTGTTAACTCAACACAGAGAGTGAAAAGTTTGACCTTCATAGAAGTTGTGTGAAGCAGTCGTGTCATTATTTTGTTCGTGTGTGTGCAGCGCGCGCGGTGGACGCGCGACACACTACGGAATGAGACCCCATTTTTTGTAATGAACAAAATATTTTGCAATCAATTTCTTGTCGTTATCATTTCGTTTGTTGCTGTAGGCCCCGAATTGTTTTTGTAATTGGTTACCTCTTTTGTTTACTGTTCATGTTTGACAGTGTGATATATTTTTTCATATGGAAAACTTTGAGCCGATTTTGTCAGAAAAGATTTGACCCACATGTGTGTGTGTATGATGCAATCACAAAGGAATGAACTGACCACTGTGTGCATAAACATCAAACCGTACCAGTGGACCACACCATTACCACAATAGGGGAGTAAACACAGAAATTAATAAATAATTGAATAAGTGGATGAATGAATAAACTGCACTGCAGACTATTTTGCCATCGTTAAAATATACACAAATTTATTTTATGTTTAAGACTTATGTTTTGGTACTTTTTATTGTTTCTTCCTCCTTGCTTACGCAATAAAAATCAAATCTGAGAAAATTTAATAAGGGGTTCGAGAATCTTTTTTTGTTAAATCTCTGCCACAGCTTTTAACTGATTTTTTCCACAAAAACACAGGGAAGAGTTAGAGATATTCAGTTAAAATGTTCGACTTTATGCCTTCTGAAATGCCTCAGCATGCACACTAGAGCATCTTGGGGTCAAAATTTTCCCGGGGCCCGCTTAAGGGCCCCGGACCCCACGCCGTAAAGGCTTCGCACTTCGCGCTCGCAGTTTCAACCATAGCTACTTCACACCCCCCTTGAAAAAATCCTGCGTACGCGTCTGGTTACAATCATCATCTTTACCAAGCTTTCAGATTGAAATTAATCAAAACATTATGCTTATTACTACAGCTATATCAAACCTTTAAAGTAAAATTTAAAGATTTGAAGCTTGTATGTGCAAAATGCGAAACCAATCAATTACAATTCTTAATTTATTTACAAAATTTCACTATATTTCTACATTTCGGTTTTAGTCATCATCATAACCAACCTTAGTATTATGGACTTTACATTAATGGACTTTACATTAATAAGGACTTAATATTTTGGATCATTGTTAAAAACTTCCTTAGTTCATCATTGCCTTTCGTTAAATGACCAGCCTGGCAATCCTGTGTATGTACAGGATGTTAGAGGTTTTGATTTGAGTTTCGTTTTTACAATAAATCATTGGTTAAAATGGACAGAATTTGCTTGTCATGTGATTGCATAACGTACTGACATTAATGAATGACTAAATCACTATTAATTATAAAATTACCCCTGTGAAAGTTCCTATTGTGACATTTTGTTAAAGAGCATGGTTTCCAACGACTTTCCCCATGATGAAATATAAACAGATGAAAAATAAACCCGTGTAACAACGTGATCGGATTTTAAATGCCCTTTCCGACTATTTTGGACACACATTGACCCCCCCCCACCCCGATAGTATTTTAAAAAATCGGCCTGTATGCCAGCGTGTGTACTATGAACGCGTTGAGTGCCATAGGCAGAGTGTGTTGCGTGTGCGCACAACAGATAGGTCGCCCGGCACAGAGCTCAGAAATGGAACTTTTGGTACCACGAAGTGACCTATCGCGATACGCCGCTCGCTGCGCGTAAGAAAACTGCACGAAGTGACGTATAACTTTGCCACTTTATATTTACCTTAATACTTGATATTTTTACATTAAACAAAAACAGTGTGAATCTATGACTTTTAATCTACCTGCTGTAGTATTATCAATTCCAAAGAAGTGATATTTCTGTAGGAAATGACCAATCCAAAAACAGCTAAACTGTAAACCCGTTTAACTCGAAACGACAAAAACTGAGATAGGTCAGTTCGTGGTACGAGCAACGAAATGAATGGAGAAAAATTATCTGATTATGGGCTTAACCATTTTTTCCTTTTCAAAAGTAAACATTTTTAAAAACGTAAACAATCGTGTTGAAATGACCTCGGGCCTGATCTTACTTTCTCTTCATTTTCAAAATGAAAGGAATGAATTGAATCTGGCCTTTTGAACTAGCACGAATCAGAAATTGAATTGCCACCAAAATACAAAATATATATATCAACCGATTGATATACCAGCATATTTGACATCTGATGATTTTTAAAGGTAAAATTCAGGATTGGTAAAGCTGACAGTGCAGTGTTTTTAGTTTGTGTGATTCATACATGAAAAAACAAACCTGTGAAAATTTGGGCTCAATCCGTCGTCTGAGTCAGGAGAAAATAGTGAAAAACCGTACACACTTTTCAGCATGTAAACACATTTTCCTTAATTTTGATTGTTACAACGAAATTAACACCGGGGTCTTCAGCGTGTAGTTTTTCAGACAGAAATATTTCTATGGAAGATTGGTACTGGTATGAACTTCATAATCAGTAAGCTTTTAGACTGATACTAATAAAAAACATTTTGGATAAATACCAATCCTTTATGATACCTTTAAGTTGGGCCATCATGTGCAGGCAGCTGTGGCTTGCTACATTGAACACTATACAAAAATTGAAAAACTTGGTGCACAACTATTTTATTTAGTTTATAATACTTTTTAACAACTGAAAAACAGTTTCCCAAATATTTTTTGTCGAAAAATAGAATTTTTTTTTTTTTTTTTAAGAAGGGTTAGTCCCTTCTTTAAAAGTTGGGACAACTTAGTTTTTTGTTTTTGTTTCTTTACTTCTCCTTCTTCTTCTTTTTTACTCTTCTCTGTACAGGAAGTTGCAGTTAATGTCATAAATTATTGAAACTTCACATATGCAAAGACCTTATCATGTAGATGAATCTGTTAGTTGTGACGTCATGATGACGTCATCAGAATTTGAGTTATGCTAAATCAAATTTTAATTTTTCAAAAACCATACAATGGATTTTCACAATCTATACATCATCGGAAAGGTCTTTAAAAAAACGTAAATGCCTTACAGATGTAACCCCAATTTGACCTTGTCTTCCAGTTGAAACCGCAAATTGAAGCAAACAAATAAAAAAAAGCCATATTTTCAGCTCTGCATTCAATTTGAAATGGTTTTTTATATTGTTGTTTTCCCTGAAGGTGTTTATTACTTGACTTATGTTTTGTATTAATCTTTGTATCTTATCTTTTTTTTCTGTTGTGTCGCGTTGTTTGTTTATTTCGGTATGACCATTCATTTCTCTTTGTCTTTGTTTGTTATTATTTGTTTATTTCTATACTTGTATTTATGTCTGTTTTTTTTTAATTTTTTTATTTACTTCTTTATTTCATGTCATGGTGTCTTAATTTGTTTATTTATTTGTTGATTTCTATATTCTTTTATTTGTATGTTTTTGGCTTTTCCGCAATCTGCAGAAAAGCCATTGGTTTTGTTCCGATTTCTTTTCTCCTTCTTGTTCTTCCCCCAAATTACATAGACTTTGTAATGATTTTTTTCTGCCCTCAACTTCAATTTTGATGAAACTTTGTACAGACTTTGAAACTCATAGTTCGTGATGACGTCATCAGGTGTCAAATTACAAGCAAATTAGATGAAAGAATTTACAGCAACTTTCATTGTTGGGGAATGTCTTCCTTTTTGACACACTGGCTGACCCCTGTGACCTCTACTTCCGCTCAAACTAAAAGCAGCTTGTCCTCCATATGTCTTCATAAATTGCATAGTTTCTGCAGAGGTTTTTAATCACATTTGCTCACCACAACCACTGCAACTTCCAAAGTTAGCAAAGTCAACACGTTAAAGGTTCGGAAAAGCCAGTTGTTCTATTCCAACCTGGACAGACAATACGTCTAGTTTGTGATTGTATTTCTTTGTTTCTGTAGGCCTATCCCCCTATGTCTTATTTGTCGATATCTTTGTTTCTTTGTTTTCTTTACGTCTTTATTTCTTTGATTGTTATTTTTTTTTGCTTCAAAGTAAATGTTTTATTGGTTATACATAGGCTTACAACCACTTAACACTAATGCTGCTCAGGACTAACAATAAACATGAGCTTAATACATGTACATGTATAGCTTGTGTTGTATAATTTGTTATTGAGTCAATCAAGTACAAATTTATTACAGAAAATAATAATTAAAGAAGAAGAATATTAAGTGGACATTTGAGGCCATTTTTATGTAAAAAGAAAACAATCAAGAGGTTGGTCTGAGATTGAAGAACAGTGTGTTATGACTATGTTTGCATTGTTCAACAACGAAAGGGAGCAGGTCAAGGGTCAGAGGTAAAGGAGTCGGACCAATCAAGAGGTTGGTCTGAGATTGAAGAACAGTGTGTTTTGACTATGGTTGCATTGTTCAACAACGAAAGGGAGCAGGTCAAAGGTCAGAGGTAAAGGAGTCAGACCAATCAAGAGGTTGGTCTGAGATTAAAGAACAGTGTGTTATGACCGTGGTTGCATTGTTCAACAACGAAAGGGAGCAGGTCAAAGGTCAGAGGTAAAGGAGTCAGACCAATCAAGAGGTTGGTCTGAGATTAAAGAACAGTGTGTTATGACCGTGGTTGCATTGTTCAACAACGAAAGGGAGCAGGTCAGAGGTCAGAGGTAAAAGAGTCGGACCAATCAAGAGGTTGGTCTGAGATTGAAGAACAGTGTGTTTTGACTATGGTTGCATTGTTCAACAACGAAAGGGAGCAGGTCAAAGGTCAGAAGTAAAGGAGTCGGACCAATCAAGAGGTTGGTCTGAGATTGAAGAACAGTGTGTTTTGACTATGGTTGCATTGATCAACAACGAAAGGGAGCAGGTCAAAGGTCAGAGGTAAAGGAGTCAGACCAATCAACAGGTTGGTCTGAGATTGAAGAACAGTGTGTTATGACTATGGTTGCATTGTTCCACAACGAAAGGGAGCAGGTCAAAGGTCAGAGGTAAAGGAGTCGGACCAATCAAGAGGTTGGTCTGAAACAGCAAATCCAACATGTTGCTGCACGGCAATTGGGGCTGTTGCGAGGCAAAGGTCAATAAGAAGACCATTGAAATACCCTTTTTCAAAAAGCAGTAGGCCTAACATGATCTTATTTGCCATTTTTTGTTTGTTTTTGCTTTGTATTAGGGTTGCATAAATCTTGGTACGTCTGAAAACAGACTCGTATTTGACATTCTGAAGAAACAGGTAAGTAAATTAGGACTTATCTTGTTCCATGCAAATTGGTAAACATACAAAAACTTTAACATTTTAACAACTAAATAAACACATTTTCTAAATTTCCAAATGTTTACATGTTTACAGATGAATAAATTAACTGTACAATGGGAGGACTATATGTTTACATACGACAAATTTGACGGGATTCCGAGCTTGAAAAAAGCTGTTGCGGAGTTTCTTACTGACTTTGCTAAGTCGCCAACACCACTGGAACCTTCAAAGGTATGTATCAATTTCATTACAAAGAAGTAATAATCGTCAGAAACATTTTGATCCTAGGTATTGTACTAGTACATTGTTTCTCAAAGGCTTGAAGAAAAAGACTGCTCAGGGACTATAAGGGTATAACAATAGGGTTCGTGCTTCCAAGTAAACAAAACTTAAAAAAGCATGTTTTGACTTGTAGATGATTTGGAAAATGTTGTTTTTGAAACCGCTTACTTTGAGAGTTTGAAACTTGTCTGCGAATCGCAAACCTAGATGTTATTCATATATGCAATGCATGACATGCCAACATGGCCCATTATTGACTCGGCTGGCTGCTGGTGGTTGTGTTGCCAGGATGCCACCAAGGCTGTCAGGTGATCTCTTTCCCCGGGCCCGCCATGCAAAATATCTCCCGCAGGGAGTTACGGATTAGGATGATTAGTTACTCTGTCATTATTCGCGGATGGATTTTTTGTTAAGAAACTTTGGTCATCCTACACAAATAGCTACTCAATATTTGGATTCATTTTTTCAAGATAAATGTAAAATCTTTCAACGTTGGGCTACCACTTGTGCAGTTTGCGACAGGTATTTCATTTTTCATTAATGGTTATGTTAATTGTCTAAATTGTAACAGACCAGAAGTGTTCCACATAAAAACACAAACCACACACAATTTTCAAGTATTCTAAACCCCCTTCTACCCCATCCTCTACCTCCTACCAACCCCCTCCTCTAACCCTTCTCCCTCACATCAATCTTTTTTGCTTTTTTTCCAACAAAAGAATTTTATTGCTTTGTCGTCTGTTAACTACGGAAGCGTAGTTAGGACATACCGAAAAAAAAAAATCGGGCTCCACTTTTCCGCCCGGGCGGATTACTATTCTGCCCGGGCGGATTACTTTTTCGCCCGGGCGGATTACTATAGCAATCCGCCCGGGCGAAATAGCAATTCGCCCGGGCGGAATAGTAATCCGAGTAGTAGTCCTGAGTACGCTTCCGTAGTTAACATTATGCCTCTTCTCCATTTCAGATTTGTGTATTAAACGGTGGTGGATCATGCATGGAGGCCTTAACCTTTGCCATTTGTGATCCGGGAGGTATTGTAAATTACGATTCTGACTAGCCATAACTCAGAGCGCCACCAAGTGTTTGCACAGGGACGCCATTTATTTCACAGTGCATCATGGGAAAATGTCTTTATTTCTTCACTAAGGCCGTACATGTATCTGAATTAATGGCTATGACTAGGGTCAGATTGCTGAAAAGGCAAATTTTTCATCAGTTCCGCTGCAGCCAACAGCTGTAGCCATAACCAAAGTCACTTGATTTGGATACGTTTTCTGTAGTAAAAACAAAAATTAATAAAAACAACTTTTGAGTTAGACCTTGTTTGTATAATTGTGACCACTGCCTTTTCGGAAAGCCACCTCTCCAGTAGGGCAAACTCTTGGTGACGCATTGTATTAAAAATCAAAGCCATTAGATTGTATTATTTAATCATAAAATCTGATATCTGTCAAAAAATCAAGCAGAACCTATTTGGACTTGATTTTGATTAATATGTGATAGGCGTATGTAACAGCCTCAAACTCATCAATGTATTGATTAGGATTTTCTTTAATTTGCGATTCATGCCATTCTCCTCAGATTTGATTCACCCTATAACAATCCCAAATACTCAAAAAATTCAGGAAGTTGTCTGACTGTGTAGAATATGGAACTGAAGGTCCAAGTAACAATCGTTTTATTTTGGCCAGGTATAACATGGTGGAAAAACATTGACACACCAAAATGATCACAGTCTAACTAATGATGATGTGGGTGTTGAGTAGCCATAGAGTGGAGTATTTTGGAAGATTTAGAAGGGTCGCTAACCAAAATCACAAATGGGGCAGGTTTAAATCATATCTGAGACTGAAAATGGCCTTTTTAGACACCGCGGCTTGGGCTCTTGATTGGGCCCTTGATTGGGCCCTGTGGATTCTGTTTGAAGCCAGTAACAACATGTATTCAAAGCTACTGACAAGAGCCTAAGCCGGAGCTATAAGCCGGAGCTGACTGTGGAAAAGGTCCTATGGATTCTATCATGTCTAATACATAAGATTTTGAACTATTTGGATTGGTTGTCTTCAGATGGTGTAATGGTCGCTACTCCTTACTACGGGGGGATAAACTATGACATTCAGGCCCGATCCAAAGCGGAGATTATACCTGTGCATTTCCACAGCAAGGTGCAGTTTACAATTGTTGTTTACAGTAAAAAAGAAATCTGCAGTTACTTATTCTCATAGTGAGTAACAGGTGATTCATTGATTATATTGGCATTACTGCTGCCGTGTTACCAATGAAAGCAGTTACTCTCTATGAGTCAAGATAATGTACAACACCGGTAATATTCTAATAAAGGTAACTTTACTTTTTTTTAAGTATCTGAAACCACCTGAAAACTGCTGACGTGACGGATGCAAAATGGTACACTATACAACTGTTGTATGCTGTGATAGGGACCAGGGTGTTTTGTACACTTTGCCGAGGGTGCGCAAAACCCATGGAACCCATTACACAGCGTGCAACAATTGTTTTGTTATACCATGGTAATAGATTGCAGGAGGGAGAAACAAACATTATAAAGGGAAATAATCTGTATTTCTTTATCACGTTATTGTTGAACACTGCATTTCGTTGTTTCTTTGAACAAAATTACACACTTTAACGAGAAATTACCTACAACCTCATACCCAGGGCTAGTTCTAATATTGTACAGGGCAGTAGAAACGACCCGCACGGTGGGCACAATCAAGGTAATGAACCCCCTCCTGAACGCGTGCGCCATGTACATGTGCGTCTTTGTAGCATATCACGTGATTGGTTCTCGACCAATACAAATTCACATTCTATTACCGTGATCTAACAGTTTATTGTGTTAACTGTCTTATACATACGTTTTTTTTATGTCTTACATACGACGCACATGTAGGTTGCTGATGAACCAATTGCTCACTTGTTTTTAATTTTTATTTTTATTTTGTCCAGTTGGAACCAGGACAGACGGAGCCATTTCAAATATCAATTTCCAAGATGGAGTCTGTGTATCAAGAGAACTTAAACAAGGTGAGAGGTCATCATTGGGCTCAAAGTTGAAGATTTGTCTATTCTGTTCTCCCCCAGTTTTAATCACAAATATTCAACATTCTTAGGACCATCATCTTACCTTTCTATGGTGATACGAAATCTGTATATCAACTTAGAAATGTCAATCCCAGGAGGTTCAGGGGGTTTCTTCCTCTAGACCAAGGGGAGACACAGCCCCGCGACCCCAATGTCAATAAAACATGATGTTGTACAATGTACATACATGTAGAGAATTTGTTCATTTTAAATCCTTAAAAATGTAACACCCAGGAGGTTCAGGGGGCTTCATCCTCTAGACCGAGACCCAGACTTGTGGTGATAGAGAGAGTCTGTGAACTTTAAAATTGTAACGCCCAGGAGGTTCAGAGAGCTTCATCTCCATACCAAGGGGAGACCTACGCAAGTTACCCTAGTTCTGTATTTATGGTGAAATATGGAGTTTGTAAATCCTCAGAAATGTAACACCCAGGAGTTTCAGGGGGCTTCATCCTCTACACCTCAGACTAAGCCTGTTTCCACGATAGTTTTATTTCGTTCAAATCATACCACTGTTTCAAATTTTTTGATAACCTTACACTTTTCCTGCATCGTAGGGAGTCATAATACGAGCCGTATTATTCATGAATCCTAACAACCCTCTAGGAGATGTTTTCACAAAACAAGAAGTCTTAGATGTTCTCAACTTCTGTCACAGGTATGTCTCAAAATAAAATCCTTCTGAAAGTTTGAATATCTCGTATGAATATTTTCTGAACAAAATATATTTTCCATCTTTTGTTCGTTATTTGAATATTCATGGAACATCTTGTAATGTTTATGCTTTAGTCAACCCAGTAGTCCAATATAACATGTGTTTTTACTGGGTCCATTATATTCTGTGTCATATCGGACTGGGCCCCCTCTGTTATACTAGACTGGATCCAGACAATCTGTTATTTATTGGACTGGGTTCATTATAACCTGTGGTATAATGGAATCTATATTATTTTGTATTTCTAATCATTCGTGTAAGCTTCGGACTGGTCCATTTTAACATAATGTACGATAATGGAATGTCAATGCTTATTTCACCTCCTGGGTCAATTGGACTGCGTTCATTATAACTAGCTTTTTTATGGACTGTTCAGTCTGTGTAATGTTACTATTTGAAGGCACTCCTTACATCTGATCATGAATGAGGTGTACATGAACACCATCTTCAAGGAAGGAGTCGAACATCACAGCATCTTGAGCTTGAAGCCGGAGGAAATTCCCGACCCTCAGAGAGTACATTTTGTCTGGTCTGCGAGCAAGGTAAAATCCTGGTTGGTTTGCTAATGATATTATAAACCTGCAGGGTAGGGGAGGGTAAACAAAGTTCCCGATTTAAAACCATGCAACTTGGCTCAAATACCCACTGGAACACAAGCCAGAGTCCAGTTATTTTCACAATGGTCAGTAAAACCTAACAACTGAACAAATCCACCCGCCTAGTGACTCGCATAATACATTGAATTTGAATTGAATTGAATTGATTGACCACAGGTAATAATAATTTAGAACTTTTGTAATGTACCATTGATCTAGTTCACTTTTCTGAAGCGCAGTATGTTTAAGACGGGTAGTTTTTAAATTATGTGACCCATTTGTGTAGCACCTTGTACAGGTTTACGAGGCGATGCGGCACAATGTGCAGCCGCCTATGTTGGAAACAACGCGGCAAACCCCCTCTCTCAACGATAGGTGCAAATGCGTTCTTTTACGTGCACTGCACAACATACGGGAACTACGGCTTTACGACCCATCTGAAGGACGAAGCAATTGTTAAGTGCGTAGAGATCGGGACTCAACCCACACTCTGCTGATCAGAAACACCAGAGCTTGAGTCCAGTGCATTAGGCCGCTCTGCTACGACACGTCAGGTTTCAGACATCTAGTTTTATGACTGACTTCAGTGACCTAACAAGTCACCATTGAATCTCCCAAAAGATTGACAATACCTTTATAATGACATTCGTAAATTAATTTATTGCAAAGGATCTATCCATGTCGGGGATGAGATTTGGCGTAATTCATTCCTGGAACCAAGACGTTCTTGACTGTGTTATTACGACAGGGTACTTCCAATCCATACCGATCTACATCCAGAGCCTGATGCAACGGTTGCTTAGCGATAGAGGTAAACAAGCTGTTTGGGAATAGGAGAGGTTCTCCTGAGGAATTGACCTAACTTCAACTCCTTTGCATTCAAATCAATTTGTTGTCTTGCCTAATGGCCAAGTGCCGAGGCAGAATATCTCCATTTGAATTTGTTGATCTTGTCTGTTATATCTTTGAGATTTTTATTCTCTTTAAAAACATCTTATTTCTCATCGTCAATTAACATGTCCTTTTTTTTCTTCTACTTTTTTTTTTTTTTTTTTTTTTTGGGGGGGGGGGGGATCAGATTGGCTACGTGATGTCTATTTTCCGGCAAATAACAAAAGACTTCGAGAAGTTCACATTGCTACCAAAGATGCCTTTGATGCAATTGGTGTGCCATACCTTGACAGACCATCAGGGCTCTTCATCTATGCAGATTTCAGAAAGGTAACTGTGGAGCCGACAGTTTTCAAGCTTTTTTGTGTTTTGTTAACTAAACCAGTGACATAGTAATTTTCCATGCCCCCCCCCCCCCGCAAACGTTATTGTATATCTGCTGTTCTGACAAATAGACCGATTGCTCGACCAATGTCTAGGCCTACATGTCATCGCATGACATGTAGAGTCACACCATCAAACGGCTTCTAGTAATAATAACACAGTTACTAAGCCATTTTATTAAATTTATATGTTGTGACATTGATATTAATCGCATTACCGTTTCATAAACTACAAGTATTCTACTACAAAAGAGGTTTATTTTGAGTTATGTACTCTCGGCGTTGGACGACAATGTAGCCACCCACCTGTGATTTTGTTTGTAGTGTAAATTACTGACACTGTTGAAAAAAACAAAAAAACAAAAAACAAAACTAGATATAGTGTGATTGTAATCAACAATCACAAAGCTGTTCCGAGTTTGTTTGTTTTACTACAATGATTGGGTCCATACCATGGAAGTGATGATTGGAATTGATGTTTTTGAACGCAACCTTCATTGCAAGCCTGCAGATCGTTCGTCAGACTTAAATTATGAGCATCCTGTTTCAAAGGTCATAGTGTGGTCATGCCTAATAACAAAATGTCACATGAGATGTAAGCTACAAATGGTACAAAGATTATGACTCTATGACATTTGGCACAGGAGATATGCTTTTTTAAATGTAGAGCTTCCCGTTTGGACCGGAAGTAAAGGTCAAAGTGGGGTCATTCTAATAACCAAATGTCACATAAGATGTAAGCTACAAATGGAACAAAGATTATGACTTTACGACATTTTGCACATAAGATGTGACATTTTGAAATTTTGAACTTCCTGTTTGGACCGGAAGTAAAGCTCAAATGGGGGTCACACCTGTAAATCGAATGTCACATGATGTAAGCTACATGACAACACAAAGATTACGACTTTATGGAATTTAGTCCAGGAAATATGAAGTTTTAAAGTTATGAACTTCCTGCTTGGACCGGAAGGAAAGGTCAAATTGGAGTCTAATGTGTAAGTAAAATGTCACCCGTGCTCTAAGCTTTAAAATTGCACAAAGATTATGACTCTACGATATGTACTTCGGGAGATGTGATTTTTTCATTATTAAACTTTGAATAAATGTAACTTGATACCTGATGACGTCACGATGACGAAAACATGTTTGCCTTACTATGATTTTTTGTTATTTACAAGGTGGTATAACTTGTATTCCTATGAGATGCCTTTGAACGAAAACCCTAAAAATGCAAAGATTCAGCAAGTTTCATGTGGAAAAACATCTACCGATAGAGGGCGCTATAGCATCTGAGCAGTCCTAATAATTAGTTAATGGCAGCCAAACTAACATCTGAGAACAAATGTCACTTATGATGTAAGCTACAAATAGAACAAAGACTATGACTCTACGACATTTGGCACATAAGATATGATTTTTTTAAATTTTGAGATTCCTATTTGGACCGGAAGTAAAGGTCAAAGTGGGGTCACCCCTTTAATTTAAATGTCACATATTATGATGTAAGCTACAAAACAACATAAAGATTACGACTTTATGAAGTTTAGTTCTGGAGATATGATTTATGAAACTTTTGAACTTTCTGTTTGGACCGGAAGGATTGGTCAAGTTAGGGTCATAAGTGTAAACAAAATGCCACACGTGGTCTAAGGAACGGAAAGATACTTCACTCGAAAAACTATTTCGCTCCCTGAAATATTGTTTCGATGGAGGAAATGGTTTGGAGGAAACAAACTAATATTTTGAGGAAACGGAATATTGTCTCGCTCAAAATACTATTTAATTCTCTAAAATATTGTTTTGACGGAACAAAATTGTTTTGACTGAACGAATTAATACTTGGAAGGTAACAGAATAATACTTTACTCGGAGTACTATTTCGTTCCCTGAAATATTGTTTCGAATGATGAAATGATTTTGAGAGAACAAACTACTATTTTGAGGAAACGGAATAATGCTTCTCTCAAAATACCGTTCCATTCACTGAAATATTGTTTTGAAGGAACAAAATGATTTTGAGTGAACGAATTAATATTTTGAGGGAACGGAGTATTGTTTCACCCAAAATGCTATTTTATTCCCTAAAATATTGTTTTGGTGGAACGAAATGATTGTGAGTGAACGCATTAATATATTTTTGAGGGAACTTTACCCGAAATACTATTTCGTCCCCTAAAATATTGTTTCGAAGGAAGAAATGCTTTTGAGGGAACAAACTAATATTTTGAGGGAACGGAATAGTACTTCTCTAGAAACACTATTTTGTTCCCTGAAACATTGTTTCGTTGATCAAAATATTATTTTAAGGGTGCGAAATAACATTTCATATGTAAATTTATTTCGCTCCCTCAGAGTAATTGTTTGAAAGGAACAAAATAATTCTGAGTGAACAAAATAATATTTCATTCTCTGAGATATTGTCCCGAAGGACAAAATGATTTTGCAGGATCAAAATATTATTGCGAGGGGATTCACACTTCACTCAAAATATCATAACGTTCACTAAAATATTGTATTAAAGGAATAAACATTAAGAGAAAATTGTTGTCAATATTTAGGTCTTCTGTGTCTCTCCAGGGTAGATGACAAATGTTCAAGAAAAATATCGGCAGAGTAGAATGCTGAAGTGTGTGTTAAAAATAAACAACAACGTTGTTTTTGCTCAGTTGATCTAAGGTTAATGAATGACAAATTACTTTTTCTAAACTCAATCTTGATTCCACATGATTCAACCATCTCCTTCCCCCATGATTCAACATACATACTTTTACTTGGTACTTGGTACGCCTCTGGGAACTTTCCCAGGGGGCAATAAAAGTTATAACACTATCTAACTACAGATACATGAGGTTTGATGATTTACAAACCGAGCTTTCAATTAATATTGTCAAGTGTTGATTTAAAAAGCAGGTGTGAAAGAGAGTCATATATCTACATACTGCGACAGGACGTTCCACTGAATCCACTCTTTGATGCCAAGTCTGATTGCTTGTCGTGTATCCCGTTCTGAGCATTGTTATTTTACATTTGGTATAATGACTAAAACAAGTTAGGCCATGCAGGAAGGAACTATCGTCCATGATAAGATAGTTCTTCCCGATTTCATGGAGTAACCAGTTGTGAAACACAACGGACTTGACGTCCATTAATACCACACAGCTTAACATACCACCAGGTCTCCACAAAAATGTCCCCGTAAAACCGTCCAATATCTCCCCACAACGTTATGCACTTGTGCACGGTCGATCTCGTCACAGTGTGGACGGATTATGCCGCCACATGCAAGGAGCACACAAATAGACTTGTGTAAGTCTGCGACTGTAATAAAGTGTACAAAATGTATGTCGAGCGTATACAAAACGCAGCAGCAGCAGACGGAGAAGGGATTAGGACTTGATAAAGTTTAGAAAAGTGTTCATTATGCCTTGCACGCAAATACTAAATGTGCTATAAATGACGTCATGATGACGTGACATAAAAAACTGATCCAAAAAGTAACTTAGTTAACTAACTAATAATTATATATTTTTTACATCGTTTCACTAAGTCAAGGCTTAAGCTTCCATATGGTATAAGATTTGTCTGGTGTTTTGTTTTCTAAAAAGGAATTATGTTGCCCAGAAAAGTCATGTGGTTAAGTCGATGGGGATTGTGGAAAGAAAGAATAATAGCAACAACAAAAATCCCGACAGAAACAATAGCTGTTCCGACGGATTGTCGGATCAGCTAACAATAAAAAATAAAAATCTCGACGGTTACAATAGCTTTTCAGACTGAAAGGTCGGAACAGCTAACAAGAACGTTGGAAAAGTGATCATTTATACCTAGCCATACGGAATTTCAAATTGACAAAGTAATCAAACAGTTTTGGAAAGCCTTTCTTTGGAATGATTTCAGCTTCAACATTGTGAAATTCTTGTGTTGAAAACTGTGCTCGCGGTCGTCTTGCCCAAACGTTCCGTCGTGCAACTAATACTGTATGGTAACACATGATGAACATAACGTTCCTTATGTTATTTCCAAGACTTGATGGAACTGTCCTTACTGGCTTTCTTCAGCCATTCGAAGGTCTCTGGTACAAACTCTGAAATAGTTTTCACAGATTTCGAGAAAGAAAAGCCTCGATCGACTAAACAAATGCAACAGTCATCATGTACCATACCGCACTTTCCAATATGGAGGACGTCGTGCTTGTTTACGTTTAATACTCACTAGAGGTCACCTGACTCGGGTCGCGCAACCGGTCTTTTAGGATATTTTGAGGGCGTACACGGAGAGTACCAATTAAGGCCACCCTCCCTTCCCAAGGTTGTGTCAGTTTTAATGTGCTGATATAATAATAAGCGTAAAATTCTCCAGCCAACAACCCACCCAGGGCACAGCATATTTTTCGTGACTGTTTGTTAGATTTTGTGGGGTTTTTTGGTCTTTATTTTTTCTTCATTTTTCTTGTTCTCTGTTTTCTTTTCGTCCGCCATCAAACTCTTTGTTTGCTGTTTACATTGATGTATTTTTGTATTTGCTATTTGCTATACTGTTATCAAGCATAGTTTATCAGTCATTCAAAACCACAGAGGATATTATTAAATGGTAAGACAGTAGGAGGGTTATTAAATGCTAAAAACGGATTGGTTTTCAATGCTACTTGACGATCCATCTGTCGTCGCATAATAATGCTTTTTTTGTTTGACTTTTTGGTTTTCAGTTCATGTCTTCAGTCACTCCGGAAACTGAAATCGCCCTTTTCTATCGTTTTATTGAGGAAGGCGTATATTTAGCGCCCTCACAGTCCTTCTTCAGTGAGGAATATGGATGGTTCCGTATTGTGTTTTCCAGGCCAATGATAGAAATAAAACTAGGTAAATCAATGAAAATATTACCTAATAAAATAGAATTTAATTGGTTTATGCCTCTGAAGAAGGTCCAGTTTGGATCGAAAGCTAAGACCATATATATATATTTCGGTTAACCATAGGCGATTTAATACCCTCCACTTTTCTTAATGATCACCCAACAGTAAAATGTTAGGACTTAGAGAAGATTGGTATTCCTGCAGTCGGATAACTTCCTGAGGACGATTTGGGAGGGACAGGATAAATGGAGTTTTCGAATACATCATTGCCAATTGTTAGTGTTGAACACAGTTTTGTCAATATCTACAGCAGTTACCAGATGTTTGTTTAGTTTTTAAAGGGCTGTGAAACAGTGAAACTGTCTGATTGTTAGTCTTATTGTCCAATAAATGTTCACAGATTTACATATACCTTGCATGGTATAAAGAAATGATGATAGAAAAATGTCCTTGAAATATTTCTGCTTGAGGTGTTATCGTTTTTAAATAATAAATGAAATAAGATCCAAAATTAGTTTTCGTCACAGTGAGACAACGAAATGAGCTGAAGATTGCACAGGTTGGTTTTATTACATATATCTTGATTTATGCAAAGAATGGAAGCATTTACATGCAGTTTATCAATGTTGAGCTGGGGCTTTTTAAAAGGAAAGTATGTGGAAGGTTTTTTGGAAGAGTAAATACGTTTGGACCCACCACGTCCAACGAACTTGTGAACATTTCACCAAACTCGTTGGTCAAGTTTTAGTGAAAGCAGCGGAAAAACAGTGTGGATTTCCTGCACGTTTATTAAAAGCTTATTTCAATTGCGGCAATAGAAATAAGCAACGGTGATATGTAGGGTCGTTAATTTTTTTAATTTTTTTTAATACTTTTTTCAACTTTGAATCTTTGCCTGAAGTATTGGCGTTGAGGATTGGTACTGGTATGATCCTGATAGTCAATGAGCTTTTAGATTGAAACCTAATCAATTATTTTGTTAATATTTACTCATCCTGGTCTTTGTCTGTAACTCAAACAATTCCAAGACCTATTTTTATTTATATTTTTCTTCTTCTGATTTACACTCAGCAATGGAAAGACTGGGCAAAGTTTGCAAACAACTTCTTGATGAGAAATCAAGTGTGGCTTCAGGCGGAGATGTGACAAATGCGCTTCATGGCGAGGTGAACCATTTTACTAGTAATCAGTCTGGAGAGGGAGGTATGGGTGATGTATAGAGCACTAAAGGTCATTTGCGATGGTAAACTGTAGACTGTGTAAGTGTTTCAGTCTTATTTAAGACCACGATTTTGTTTCTTTCACACGTTGAACCAGAGAACCTTCTATTAATGTTTATATTAAGCCCTGTTCACACTACTGAGCCAATTTTCCAGGAAATTCCTGGGGAGTTTTAATCCCAGCGCCACCTCGTGTTCATTTTACACCCGATGCATTCCCTGGGGAAATTGAACACTTGGAATACTAGCCCCGAGGTTTGCTTAACCCTGCTACTAAGCAAGGGCAGGTTTTTCCCAGGATGTGGCTATTTTCCGGGAGTTTGCCAGGTTTAGCAATTCAAGTGTGAAAAGGTCAACCAATCATTCCCAGGAATTTCCCCAGGAACTTTGTCTAGTGTGAGCGGAGTAAAGTGAAGATTGATATGCCAAATATGCACACAATAAGTGTGCTGGTGATATACCATGCTATCATATGATAAAAACCATCCACTCTGATGAGCTAACTAATTTTTTCAGGGGTCTCGCTAGAGGACCTGCTGTCACAGCTTACAACTGGAATCAAGAACTCTGATTGGCTGAAGACGAATACAGCGGACCAATGGAAAGAGGAGAATCCTGAATTATATAAAGAGTACATGGAGAATTTCAAGTAGACGCGAGGGACTCGTTTGACTGAATTTTTTATTTATTTTCTTTGTATGCAAAAACCAAAGTTCAAATTAATAAAAAAAAATAATAATAATGATAAATAAATGAATAAAGAAGAGCAAGCTATTTAAAACAGTTTGTGTTTATAGGTGTTAACCCTATCGGGACCGGGTTTTTTTTAAGGTACGGGGACCGAGGGGGGGGGGGGCACATTAGTGCCCCCTCCGTATTTTCCAAAGTGTTCGACCGATTTTTATGAAACTTGCCACAAATGTTCATTTCACCGAGTTCCAAAATTGTCACTAGAGGGCGTTTTTTACTGTTTTTTGTCCATTTTTGGTCAAAAATCGTGTTTTCCCCATAACTTCTGTATTTTTCGTCTGAATGTTTTGAAACTTGGCAAACTTGTTCAATTTTACGAGATCTATATAATTTGAACCTAATTTGGTTACTGGGGTCACCTTTGGATGCGTTATAATTCATTAATTTATGCCATTTTGGGGATAAAAGTTTATTTTCTGCGCTTTTTCACTTAAAAATCAAAATGGCCGCCGCCAAGGGCCCAGGGAGAAATAATAAGGCTTGGTTGACAAATTTAAATATTTTTTGGGGTCTGAAAAGTAAGAAATTAGCATGTTGAAAATATTCTTTTGTTACAAAAATTGATATAATTTGAGCCCCTAATTACAGGCTGAAAACACAAAATCATTCAAAATACATGAGCTGCATCAAACCCTTCCGGCCCGTGCACCTCGCCGGAACACCTTACTATTAAAATGCATAAGTCATTTAAAATTAGCCACACCTACTCCACACCTGCTTAAATTATGATAATTTCAACCCTGCACCTTGTAATACAGTGCTTACCGTGTTAGAAATACATGTACTTGTTATTAAAAACTAGACATTATGTGTTTGTCACTAGGACAAACACAAGGCTGTTCCGATTATTTGTAAGCATGTTTTGCTATTAGTATTGTCACCTAGAAATTAAGAGACTTTGATTTTGATTAGGACTGCAAACGTAATAGATGCCAATGGTACTTTAATTGTTCGTCCGGAAGTATAGGTCAAAATGGGGTCACGCCTGTAAAAACTAAATGTCACATATGATGTAAGATACATAACACAAAGATTACAACTTAATGGAATAAGTTCAGGAGATATGAAGTTTTAAAGTTTTGAACTTTGGACCGGAAGTAAAGGTCAAAATGGGGTCATGCTAATAATCAAATGTCACATATGATGTAAGCTACAAATGGAACAAAGATTATGACTCTACGACATTTTGAACATCAGATGTGAAATTTTGACATTCCTATTTGGACCGGAAGTAAAGGTCAAATGGGGGTCAAACCTGTAAATCAAATGTCACATATGATGTAAGTTACATAACAACACAAAGATTACGACTTTGCAATCAACTTTGAGCGGCGAATTGCGGCGCAATCCACACAACGTTGCACCAATGGTGCTCCGATTGAACAATTAACAGTTATTTAAAGTGAACTAACGTTGTACTTTGATGATTTTCTATGGTCTGGGATAACTCTTGGTAAAAGCATTTGTGTTTTCTAAACGATCTTTGTAATAATTATAGCAATCTAAAATTCAATTTATTTAGAAAAGTTTTGGTTTTTGACCTACCAAATAGTTACGTTTTTTGAGCCATGCCTTTTGTACATAGATTAAAAGCTGCGTCATAAATGGTGTCATGATGACGTGTCATAAAAAATACTTCAAATTGCATATCTGCAATATCCAACAAGTCAGAACAGAAAAATGCTTGATGATCGGACGTATACTTCTTGAGATATGTTGGTTTAAAGATTGCCAAATTAAATATTCATGTCATTAAAACTCTGCTAATTATTTAAGAATTTTAACAAAATTTACATTTTATTATAGTTTCATGTACTAAGCTTCAATTTGATATAGGATTTGAGTCTGTCATACTTACCAATTATTTAAGAATTTTGACAAAATTTACATTTTATTATAATTTCATGTACTAAGCTTCAATTTGATATAGGATTTGAGTCTGTCATACTTACCAATTTTAAGATTAGGCTTAAACAAAAATCGTGTACGAATGCAAAACGGTTTGACAAAGTATAATAATAATAATAATAACTAGACATTGTGTGTCTGTCACTAGGACAAACACAAAGCTGTCCCGATTGTCTGTAAGCATGTTTTACTATTATTATTGTCACCTAGAAATGAAGAGATTTTGATTTCGATGAGGACTGCAAACGTAATAGATACCATTGGGACTGTAATTGTTCGTCCGGAAGTAAAGGTCAAAGTGGGGTCACGCCTGTAAAAAACAAAACAAATGTCACATGTGATGTTAGGTACAAATGTTACAAAGATTATGACTCTACAAGAATTGAACCGGAAGTAAAGATCAATGTGGGGTCATGCTAATAACCAAATGTCACATATGGTGTAAGCTACTCAAAATTGAAAGGAAAAACTCTGATTGTAAAAAAATACATTTGATTCGTTTTCTACAGGCTGAGAGACTTTTAAATATTTTTGGAGTATTTTTGAATATTTAGCATTTAGCATTTAGTTTTTCGGTCAAAAAATATGTTTATCCAGTGATAAATACAGTTTTTAGACAGAAAAAAACATGTTTATCGAAAGCATTTTTTATTATCGAAAAACTCTGTTTATCTTGTTATAAACTCAGTTTATCGAAAAACTATGTGTTAACCCTATCAGGAGGGGGGGGGGGGGCACAATGTGCCCCCCTTATACCAATTTTTCCCCCGTAACTTTTTAACGCTTAGTCCGAATACCGCGAAATTTTCTGACTTTGCTTAAAATATATCTAGAATCCTATTGGCAAAAAATAATCGATACCGGGGGTTAGCTGTTGCCATGGCAACCATTTGTTTGACCTTGGGTAACACGATTTTAGTGTTTTTTTAGTGATTTTTAAAACTTTTTGGACATAATTTCCACTTATTTTAGATTTTTTTTGCCAGAAAAGTGATATTGGTGAGTCACTTGATAGTCTGAAATGGTTTTGGGAATTCAAAATGGCCGCTATTTTTGGCGGCCATCTTGGATTTAGTGTTTTCAGCCTGTAATTAGGGGGTCAAATTATATCAAGTTTTTTAACAATGGAACATTTTCAACCTGCTAATTTCTTACTTTTCAGACCCCAAAAATGTTCAGATTTATCAATCATGCCTGATTATTTCTCCCTGGGCCCTTGGCGGCGGCCATTTTGTTTGTTAAGTGAAAAAACGCAAAAAACATTTTTTCCCCGAAAATGGGATAAATTAATGAACTATTATGCCCCCTAAAGATATTTCCAGTGACTAAATTAGGTTCAAATTATATTTATCTTGTTAAAATGTACAAGTATGCCAAGTTTCAAAACATTCGGACAAAAAATATAGAAGATATGGCAAAAACACGATTTTGACCAAAAATGGGCAAAAAACAGTCAAAAACGCCCTTTAGTGACGTTTTTTGAAATTTTGTGACGTCATCATGTAGAACTTGGTAAAATGAACATTTGTGGCAAGTTTCATCAAAATCGGTTGAACACTTTAGAAAATACTGAGGGGGGGGGGGCACTATTGCCCCTCCCCGGTCCCGTACAACCAAAAAAGCCCGGTCCTGATAGGGTTAATGATCACAAAAAAACTTTTTTTTCAGGGAGATAAACAGAGTTTTTGATTAATGTTTTTCTTGTGAAAATATTTTGTTTATCGGCGAAAAACTAAGGTTGTCGGTGATGAACGTTTTTTTTTCCTGAACGTTTTTTTCTTCTTTATATACACGTGTGGCAAGCCAAATGCTCAGTAATTCGATAAACTCTGTTTTCCGTCGATAAACTGAGTGTTTCGAGTGATAAACATAATTTTTTGACCGATCGAATGATAAACATAGTTTTTTTGAGAAACTCTGTTTACCGAACAAACCTGTTGATCGTTTGTTAAACAGTGGTTATTTCCCCGAAAAACTTAGGTTTTCGACATGATAAACAGAGTTTTTCTATAAACTAGGTTAATCAGTCGATAAGCAGAGTCTTTCGCGTTCAACTCTGTTAATTTTTTTCGGGGTGATAAACGGAGTGTTACGAAAAACTTTGATTATTGGCGATGAACTCGAATTATTGAGCCTTTGGATTTTCAGAGTGTACACAAAATGTTACTTGATTTCAGTGCCACAGTAAGTTTGATCCTACATTTCGATTCTTATTAAACGGACACACCGGCTTACTGTTTACCTAATTTAGTTATGTGGAATGACAGAACAATAATTTTTAAGTGGTTGTTCTTAAAAAAAAATCATCAAATTATCACGTAATTAACGAAAAATGTGAAAAAACAAAACACGGTCAAAGGTAAGCTTATACGCTTTTCCAGCCGTTGCAACTGTCAAGTTTACGTGACAATGTTGCGCAATGTTGTAAGTAGACTGGTGCTCTGTTTATGTATGAATTATTACAATGACGAGGCATGAGGATCCAGACTTCATTTCCATCCAGCACAAATTCACGTGTAAATAAAAAACAGACATAAACGGACATTGTATTCTGTATACGACGAACTGGACGAACTTACTTGCAATGGAGAACGTTTCTTCATTATATCGCAAGTAGGCCCTATGTTGTAAAAAAATTACTTGGACGAATGCCAGTTGGGTCCAGGACTGATCTGTGTTGTCAGGTCGTGTTCAAATGTAGAAAGGGAGAGAATAAGGTTGGCATAATGTGGACATCACAGACATGATGGACCATAAATATTGTTAAAATGTGAGTTTTCATGAGGTAAAATATACGCAGGCATATTCACAATACAGTTCTATGACACAAACCTGTCCATCAAAATTATGCCAAAGACTAGACCCAGTAACTGGGGCGCTGTACTCCTTTTTTAAAGATTTTGACATTACCGCTAGTACGACAGATAATGTAAAAAAAAACCTCAAAAAAGGAGTACAGCGCCCCAGTTACTGGTTCTAGGCAAAGACCACATCCTTCATGTTCTCATCGTGACCAGCCTGCTGCAGTCTAAAAACTAATGGTAGTGTCCCTAATCTTGGACCATCTTTTCACATTGGCTTGGCCAATAACAGTCATGTGCCAAGCGAGCCGCTTTCGCTGCAAACGGATTGCCAATCCTGGCAGCTTTAGCGAAGGCATTCTCCCGTTTTTCAGGCGATGACTTCACTGGCCGGCCGCGGCCACCGCCACCGTTTTTTTTGTTATGGCGATTGGGGGAGTGGACATTATGCAGCTATCATATAAGTAGATAGATCAGCTGTCTGGGATAAACATTCCCCGTCGTCGTCACTCGTGTGCGTAGCGCAGGCAACACGTTACAATAGTATGGGGATAATAGCTAAGGGTACAGACTAAAACCCTCGTAAAAAACGTAATTATTGGTGTGGGTCCCTACCCCTCCGACAAGCTCCCATGCTTACGGCTAGACCGACCGGCAAGCTGGGGAGTTCATGCCCCGGGGTTTGTCTCTCTGGCCCCACGAGACACGGCACCGGCTGTACGGGATATGCCCCAAGGTTTACGTTCCGCTAGCTCCCACGCTGGTGCGCCGTAAAAGACACGCTTCGGTCGCACGGACTCTCTGAATGCGAATTTTTATTACGTTCGATTTTTCATCATTATTTACAAATTGTATCAATAATCTGAATACAAAGGATTTAAATTTGGTTCAGTAATTTACTTTTATACGGCTGGAAGTAAAACTAACTCCGAAGGTCACGTGATTTATCCGAACCACTTTTTTGGTTCAGATAAATCGTTTTTTTGAAAAATGCTCAAAACGGCAAAATTTGATGGTTTCTTTTAGGAACGTTCTTCTCCATTCCTGAAAGACCTTTGAAGTCATATGTTAGCCTATTCTGTAGCCCAAATGGCCCAACGAAGCCGGTGTGCACCTTTAATGTGTTTTCGAATCTTTAAGAGTCGAGCTCTGAATTTCGATGGGGCCATTTCATACATCATTTCAGTTCTTAAAGGTACCCGACTTACTTTGGTATGCCCAAAGTTATAATAAATGACCATGGGGTGAATTGGAGTGCCAGTCAAGACTTAGACTTGTGTTATTTACGATCAGTGTGCGGCCGCAAGTTGTTTTCACAAAGTACATACCGCCCTGTGCCAAGGATCCTTAGCACAGGGGTCAATCAATTACTGTACGGAGACAGGTGGCTGCTGTCTTTCAACACTCCTAATACTCTGCAGTGGTTAGGGTCTGGCCAATGAAAGTCTGCTGGCTTGTGGGTATACCAGGGATGAGGTTTACATGGAATCTTGGCTTTTTTGGCCCATTAAAAAAAATTATGACCATATTTGGTAACACGTGACTCATCACTATAATTTTTCTGGCAAAAAATAAAAAATAAGTGGAAACTAGAAAACAGAGAAGGACCCTCCCTAACCTTGGTATGTGGTGAAAGAATCATGTTCCTAGCTCTCACCATTTTTAAATGAAGAGCTACTTCCGGTTTGACCGGAAGTAGATGTCATGAAGGTCACCTAATGTTTCACAAATGAAGTATTTTCCTAACCTTGATATTTCTCGAAACAATCATGTTCCTAACTCTAACCACTTTTACATGAGGAGCTACTTCCGGTTTGACCGGAAATAGAGGTCATAGAGGTCACCCGATTTGCAACAGAGAATGACCCTTCATAACCTTGGTTTTTGTTTCACAAATGAAGTCTTTCCCTAACCTTGATATTTCTCGAAACAATCATGTTCCTAGCTCTTAGCAATTTTATATAAAGAGCTACTTCCGGTTTGACCGGAAGTAGATGTCACAGAGGTCAATTATTTTGTCATAAAGAAAGACCCTCCCTTACTTTGACATTTGTCGAAAAAATAAAGTTCATATCTCAAACGGTTGATTTTTTTTTAATGTTTAAAGTTTTAAATAAGCCCTGTACTAAAGACTAACAAAGTGTGGGGCGCGCAGCTTGCAAAGAGACTGAAAACGTCGCGTGGTTAATGTACGTGTCAATGGGGCATCGATCTCACACACAGCCACTCCCACACAAGCATGTGTACATGTATAATGGATTTTGGACAGCAATGTCGGACACGCTTGAACGCACACGGACAATCGATTTGCGTTAAAGGTCAAAATGGTGTCACCCCAATGTAAAAGTTTGAGAAAGCTCAATTCTCTACAATCTGATGTAAGATTTGTGATCATGTGATAAGTACTTCTTAAAATATAAATTTTTGACATTTTC
Source organism: Marthasterias glacialis (assembly GCA_911728455.2). Lineage (NCBI taxonomy): Eukaryota > Metazoa > Echinodermata > Asteroidea > Forcipulatida > Asteriidae > Marthasterias > Marthasterias glacialis. The sequence continues at coordinate 9,343,008 of OU452240.1, forward strand.
ACAAACCGGAAGACAAGGTCAAATTGAAATTATGTCTGTGAGGCGCAGTTTTGCATGACCTTTCCGATGATTTATAGATTGTATATCTACACGCTTAGGAAGTATGCTTTTGTTAGCGGACAACCTTCGGGGAGAAGAAGAAGAAGAAGTATTAAAAACTAGAAATTTAGAGTTTGTGGACAAACTCACGGTGTTCGGCTTGAACGTATTAAAGAGATCGCGTAATTGAAAATTTTAAGGTCAATATTGTGTGAAAGTTTTTGTCTCTTGTGCTATTTATTTGTACCTTTTGTTGATCTTTATGCATGAGGGTTTGTCATATGAAACTTCAACTTTCGGTTTTGACAGGAACTAAAGGCCAAATGGGGTCAAACTTTGTACACGATATCTAGAATTGCCTGAGAGCTTTAAATTGATGTCATGGTTATTAATTTACCACGTTTCATTAAAAAGATACATATTTTTGTATGTACAAACTTCAACTTCCGGTTCTACCGGAAGTGAAGGTCAAATGGGGTCACACATTGTACAAAATTTGTAGAATCGCAGAACGGCCTTAAAATCAGGTTATTATATTAATGTACAAATTTACGATATTCAGATATGAATTTTTATATAAAAAACTACTACTTCCGGTTTCGACCGGAAGTAAAGTTCAAATGGGGTCACACTCTGTGTAAGATATTTTTAATACTTCAAGACCTTTCATATGGTGTAAAGATCATGTTTGTAGCATGTATTATTCTTAAGATATGATTATTTTAGTATAAAACTTCAATTTAATGTAATGATGTCATCGATGACGTCATCATTCAAAATTTTTTGCTTTGTCATGTACGCACTGTAGTCTAGGTATATAGTAAGTTTCAAGTCCGTAGATGCTTTATTTTCCTCGTGTATCAATTTCGTTGTGACGTAGCTATGACGTCATATATCACAATTCTAAAATGCTCTTGAGCTAAAGAAAATATTATTCATTGTAAGTTTGTTGATATTTTTAATCACTTAGGCTCTAGAGCCCCAAACAACATGATTTGTCACTTTAACTTCCGGTTTCTACCGGAAGTAAAGGTCAAATTAGGTCACGATGTGCATACAATTTGTCCAACATTACAAGACCTTTCATATGCACCAACGATTTTGAATGTAGCATTTGCCGTTCTTGAGTTATGATTTTTTTTTAATTATTTAACGTTTATTTTACATCATGACGTCATCAATGACGTCATCAATCCAAAAAATTTGCGGTTTCATCTACTCACTAATATCTTTGTACATGGTAAGTTTCAAGTTCATACAAGCTTAACTTTTTGAGAAAATTTGCGGACAAGTTTCGACGACTAAGAAAGCCCAGGAAAAACTAGAAATTGAGTTTGTGAACAAACTCACGGTGTTCGGTTGAACGTAATAATATAGCGATCACATAATTCAAAATTTTAAGCTCAATATTGTGTGCAAGTTTATGTCTCTTTGTGCTGTGCGTGCTAACGGGCAAAATATTTATTAGGTGTTCGGACTCTGGTCCGAAGACCTCTTGTTTTTGTTCGTTTTTAGGTGTTCGGCCATCAGCCGAACAACTATTGTTATTGTTAAGTTGTTTTTTTTAGGTGTTCGGCAAGCGGCCGAAAACCTATTGTTATTAGGTGTTCGGCCAGCAGCCGAAAACCTATTGTTATTGTTCTTTTTTTTTTTAGGTGTTCGGCCAGCAGCCGAAAACCTATTGTTATTGTTAGGTGTTCGGCCAACAGCCGAAGACCTCTTGTTATTGTTCGAGGTTTTTTTTAGGTGTTCGGCCAACAGCCGAAGACCTCTTGTTATTGTTCGAGTTTTTTTTTTTAGGTGTTCGGCCAACAGCCGAAGAACTCTTGTTATTGTTCGAGTTTTTAGGTGTTCGGCCAACAGCCGAAAACCTCTTGTTATTGTTCGAGTTTTTTTTTTTTACTTTTACTTCTTCTTCTTCTTCCCGGGAACTTATATCCAAAAGATAACTCAAGATTGAAATTGAATTGAACCTTGAAACTTGGCACATACTTGAACCTTAACTTGAAGACGGCACTTGAACAATGACGTCATCATGACGTCATCTGGTGTCGAATTACGTTAAATCAAAGTTTAATAATTAAAAAAATCATAACTCCTGAAGTACACAATGGATTTTTACAATCTATACCTCATCGGAAAGGTCTTTGAAAAATAATTAAATGTCTCACAGAGATGACCTCAACTTGACCTTGTCTTCCGGTTCAAACCGGAAGTTGAAGCAAAAAATGCTTAAAAAGTCAGAATTTAAGCTGTGGAGTCAATATGAAACAGAATTTGGACATGGTTTCAGTGTACGAAGTAAAATGTAGTTTATGACCTTTGAAAATATTACATTGATGACGTCATCAAATGTTACAGTTTGTTACGACGACGAGTTTAAAAATAATTTTTTTTTTATTTCAAATTTTTTTTGAGCAAACTACATGTTGAATTTTTTAGTAATAAATAACGACTATAAAAGCCAAATTGTGAAATTTAAACAAAATTGGCCGTTGCATAACGAAGTTATATTAAGGTGAAAAGTGCCGTTTTTAGCGCGATCGCCGATAGAGTATGTACAGTTACCTTACTGTATTGCACCTCGTGCGTGTGCACTCTAGGCTTTTACTGCATGCTGTGTATATACTTACACGCAACAAGTCAGGTCTTGTCACAGTTCATCGAACTTTGCGGTGTGTTGTTAAGTTCTGCGTGTGTGTGTGTAATAATGGCGACGCAAAGAAAACATGTAAGTCATGCCAAGTTCAGTGTGGAAATGTTTCCCTTTATGTCATTCTGGTGGCTTAATTGTGACAGGGAGAGGAAGAGGAGACTTTACTGAGACGATCACATGCTCACGTGAGTTGTTTGATGTATAATGGTGGAGAAAATGCAATTGACAAAATGATCGTCTTTCGTTCTATATTTACCGATCACGTACGTGCTTACATACGAGAGTCACAATGTGCAACAGCGGGGCCAGAGGCACTTTACCCCCGCGAGAGTTGTTGTCGGGATACGCTGAGTAAAACTGTTTAAAAATAAAGTTTAAAAGTAAAGTCATCGCCTTTCAAAATGTCCGTGTATTTCTTTAGCCGTGCACACTTGTGTTTATGATGTTTATCAAAGTGGGGTAGTTTTTATAAAACTTTGGAACTTTTTAATACAGATAATGAGCTCGGAATTTGAATCTGTCAAATGTCAGATTGACTGTACAGTACACCAGTGTTCGTGATGTTACAAAATAAGACCGTTAATTTGATTTAGCGCCACCAACGTTCACTAGCGATACACACTTTGTTTTATTGACACCGCATAGATGCCGAACAAAACGGAGGGCAGCAAGGGTTAATGTTTTGATAAAAGGCAATATGAATACTATTTTGAACACACAACCTGGCGGCAGCCAATTGCACGGCGTGGAAAAGGAACACTTTGGAAAGCACGAAAACATTGTTTTTCCTGGCAGTTAAAACCAAAAAGGTAACTTGTTTTTCCTCCAGGAGTCGAGTTACAATAAATGTATGCGGTTCTTTATAATTCTTAGTGACCTGAGTTGACCTCGCTTCCTGCCCAAACCGGAAGTCCCCATGAAATACATATGATAAAGCTCTTTTTAATTATTTTCATATTCATATTTAAAGGTTTTATTTGATTTCACTTTCAATATATCAAACAAAATCAAAACCATGTGTTATACGGTGTCTCATAGAGACCATTAAGTTGCTTTAAATGTTAATTCCTCCAAAATTTTCTTCAAATAAATAACTCAAAATTGAAATTAAACTGAACCTTGAAACTGTGCATATACTTGAACCTCAATATGAAGACGCGAAATAAAACAATGACGTCATGATGATGTCATCAGATGTTGAGTTACAATAAATCAAAGTTTATTCATTAAATCAGAACTCCTGAAGTGCACAATGGATTTTTACAATCTACACATCATCGCAAAGGTCTTTTGGAAACAATTTAAATGTCTCAAAGAAATGACCCCAATTTGACCTTGTATTGCGGTTCCAACCGGAAGTTGAAGGAAAGAATTGTTATAAAGCCATTATTTTTTAGTTCTTTGGTCAGTATAAAACGAGCTTTGGACAGTGGTTTCAGTGTGTGAGTAGGTAAAGGACTCTGCGTTTTCAAGTTTAAAACTGATGACGTCATTACATTAACTCTGCGCTGCCATTGATGCTTGAATTATATTCCGATGGAGTGACGTACTATTTTCTATAGTACCCTACATACACGCGTGTCATGTTACCAATATTTATTCAAATGCTTTTCTTGACATATAACCATCTTCTAGAGGTGTCTCCCTCACTATATATTCATTTTCAGGCCATTCCAAAAGGTGGCTGACAGCTCCTAATCAGAAAACAACCCTGACGCTAAGCCCCGCCTTTGACACCCCCCCCCGTCGCCCCCAACTTCACCCCAAATACACACACCACAACCATGCCACAACTAACAGTCGACTGGTGTTTGATCACAACTTATTCCTAGAAGATATTATCTACAACCTCCAGGCCTCAAGCATTGAGGAAGGAAAAGACCGTAAGTCTACCCACCCAGACATCAAAGGCTGATGAACTTTCAGTATCAAACAACAACACTAAAGCCCCGCCTTCCCCCACCATCCCCAGCCCCAATACAGACTCTGGATTGGTTCAAAAGGGATACACTAGATGTCAGGCCAGGCTTCAACCAAGTGTATGATTCATTGATGCTGCGGCAGACCATTATCAGACCACACATCTGGCCTCGTGACACAGCGCAATAAACAACAAGGCCGTATTGCTTAGCGCAGGGGTTGAAATGGACTCCCCTGGGGCATGACTAGCTGATGGAATGTTTTGGCAGAGTACCTGGGCCGATTTTAACGGGGGATACCCTGTTTTGAAGGGAATTGACTGCTTGAGGAACACATGGAGTTTCAAAATTGTTCAAATTTAATTAAACAAGTTATTCAAAAAACACTAAAAACCGACTGTCAAAAATAGTACCCTGTTCCATCGGAGGGTTAAACAGCGTCCTCTGGTAACAAGTTTCAAATCAATGGTGCTACGACACTAATTGTAACAGCTTTTTAGGTGTTCGGCCAACAGCCGAACAACTATTGTTATTGTTCTGTTTTTTAGGTGTTCGGCATTGAGCCGAAAACCTATTGTTATTGTTAAGTTTTTTTTTTTTTTTAGGTGTTCGGCCAACAGCCGAACAGCTATTGTTATTGTTCTGTTTTTTTTTTTTTTTTTTAGGTGTTCGGCATTGAGCCGAAAACCTATTGTTATTGTTAAGTTTTTTAGGTGTTCGGCATTGAGCCGAAAACCTATTGTTATTGTTAAGTTTTTTTTTTTTTTTTTTTTTTTTTTTTTTTTTTTTTCCTCGTATTCTTATCAGCGAACCTTCTCCGTCGATTTTTAACAAAAGTAAAGCTTATATGAACTTGAAACTTATCAGGAACATGAACCATAGTTACTAGATGAAACCGCAACTTTTTTAGAATGATGACGTCATTGATGACGTCATTATGCTAAATAAACCATTAATAATTAGAAAATTCATATCTTGAGAACCAGAAAAGCTACGTACGAGATTCTTTCAAAACATAAAAGTTCTTGTAATGACCTTTTATTGTCGTGCACAACTTGACCTCATTTGACCTTTACTTCCGGTCGAAACCGGAAGTTCAAAATTTCAAAAAATCATATCTCAAGAACTGCTAATGATATTGTCAAAATTTGAATGACAGTTTGAAGATCGGTTAGCCTGCTCAAACTTTTGCACAGACATAATACCAGTTTGACATTGTCTTCTGGCCGTAAAAGATGACGTCATTGATTGCGTCATTATATTAAATCAAAGTTTAATATTTAAAAAATCCATATCTGAAGAACCGTATATGTTACATACAAGATCTTTGCACCATATGAAAGCTTTTCGATTACTCTACAAATCTTACACAGTGTGTGACCCCATTTGACCTTGACTTCCGGTCGAAACCGGAAGTTAAAATGTCATTTTTTCCAAAAAATCCTATTTCAATAAAAAACAGGCTATAGTAATAACCATTACTTCATCTGCAAACACTTTAACCAGTCTACATGTCTTACAGAAAGTGTGACCCCATTTGACCTTTACTTCCGGTCGAAACCGGAAGTTGAAGTTAACATATAAAAAGATTCATAGGTCATTAACTAAACGAGGTACAGTCTTGAAACTTACTATTACCTTCAACTTTACTGTGCAGTAAACTGCACTGTTTTTTCTGGATGATGACGTCATCGATGACGTCATTACAATAAATCAACGTTTAATATTTCAAAAATTCATATCTGAAGAACCGTAAATGATACATACAAGATCTTTGCACCATATCAAAGATCTTCAATTACTCTGCACATCTTACACAGTTTGTGACCCCATTTGACCTTGACTTCCGGTCGAAAGAGGAAGTTGAAATTTTTTTTTCAAAAAGATTATTTTTCAATAACAAAACAGAATTCATTAATAATCATTACTTCATCTGAAAGCTCGTTAACCATTCTAAAAATTGTGTTGAAGATGTGACCCTATTTGACCCTTACTTCCGGTTGAAACGGATAATTTTTTAGGTGTTCGGCCAGCAGCCGAAAACCTATTGTTATTGTTCTGTTTTTAGGTGTTCGGCTAGCGGCCGAAAACCTATTGTTATTGTTCTGTTTTTTTAGGTGTTCGGCCAGCAGCCGAAAACCTATTGTTATTGTTCTGTTTTTTTTTGTTTTTTTTTTTCTGGGCTTTCTTAGTCGTCGAAACTTGTCCACAAATTTTCTCAAAAAGTTAAGCTTGTATGAACTTGAAACTTACCATGTACAAACATATTAGTGAGTGGATGATACAGAAACTTTTTTGGAATGATGACGTCATTGATGACGTCATGACGTTAAATAAACGTTAAATAATTCAAAAATTTAATAACTCAAGAACGGCAAATGCTACATTCAAAATCTTTAATGCATATGAAAGGTCTTGTGATGTGGGACAAATTGTATGCACACCGTGACCCCATTTGACCTTTACTTCCGGTAGAAACCGGAAGTTAAAGTTAAAGTTCATGTTATTTGGGGCTCTAAAGCCTAAGTGATTAAAAATATCAACTAACTTTCAATGAATAATATTTTCTTTAGCTCAAGAGCAATCTAGAAATGTGACACGTGACCTCATAGCTTTGTCACAACGAAATTGATACACGAGGTCGAAAAAAAAATTATTTTGCTATCTCAAAAACTAAAGCATGTACGGACTTGATACTTACTACATACTTACACCACAGTGTGTATATGACAAAGCAAAATTTTGGGAATGATGACGTCATCGATGACGTCATTACATTAAATTGAAGTTTTATACTAAAATAATCATATCTTAAGAATAATACATGCTACATACATGATCTTTACACCATATGAAAGGTCTTGAAGTACTCAACAAATCTTACACAGGGTGTGACCCCATTTGACCTTCACTTCCGGTCGAAACCGGAAGTAGTAGTTTTGTTATGAAAAATCGATTCTGAATTACGTAAATTTGTATATTAATTGTATAACTTAATTTTAAAGCCCCTCGACGATTCTACAAATATTTACAAAGTGTGACCTCATTTGACCTTCACTTCCGGTCGAAACCGGAAGTATAAGTTTGTACTACAAAAATATGTACTTTATTAATGAAACGTGGTACATTAATAATCGTTACATCAATTTAAAGCTCTCTGACAATTCTAGATACCATGCACAAGGTGTGACCCCATTTGACCTTTAGTTCCTGTCAAACCGGAAGTTGAAGTTTCATATGACAAACCTTCATGAATAAAGATAAAAAAGTACAACTAAATATTTCGCCCGTCAGCATAGCACAAATAGACAAGAAACGTGCTCACAATATTGACCTTAAAATTTTCAATTACGTAATTAAGCCGAACACCGTGAGTTTGTCCACAAACTCTAAATCTCTAGTTTCTTCTTTTTTTTCCCCCTCGTATTCTTATCAGCGAACCTTCTCCGTCGATTTTTAACAAAAGTAAAGCTTATATGAACTTGAAACTTATCAGGAACATGAACCATAGTTAGTAGATGAAACCGCAACTTTTTTAGAATGATGACGTCATTGATGACGTCATTATGCTAAATAAACCATTAATAATTAGAAAATTCATATCTTGAGAACCAGAAAAGCTACGTACGAGATTCTTTCAAAACATAAAAGTTCTTGTAATGACCTTTAATTGTCGTGCACAACTTGACCTCATTTGACCTTTACTTCCGGTCGAAACCGGAAGTTCAAAATTTCAAAAAATCATATCTCAAGAACTGCTAATGATATTGTCAAAATTTGAATGACAGTTTGAAGATCGGTTAGCCTGCTTACACTTTTGCACAGACATAACACCGTTTTGAACTTGTCTTCCGGTCGTAAAACCGCGCGTTTGTGTTGACCTCCAATCATACTGCATAAAAACATGCCGTGTAGTACGACTAACTGTAGGCTGTGTGTGTGTGCTGTGTGCCTGTAATGTGCAGTCTACCACAACGCGCTCTATGATTCGATTGTACAACCCATCGTGGCCGGCTTTGTGCATTGCAGGCAGTCTTATGCAAGTCGCGCGCAACACTTTTTTTCACGACGCTGGGCTAGTCTTTAAAAGTAAAGCCTGTATGAACTTGAAACTTATCATGAACATGAACCTCAGTGATTAGATGAAACCGCGACTTTTTTTGGAATGATGACGTCATTGGAGATCAATGGCAACAAAGGGGTTCGATACGGTCTATACGATATATACCTTATGACACCGGTGGTGTGCCAACGTTTGCAACCAACCAACCCCCCCCCCCCAAAAAAAAAAAAAAAAAAAAAAAAAATGCGTGACGGGTTGTGCGCCGCCAACGTTGGCAACCGCGGCTTGGCGAACGTACTTTTATTTTTTAGCGTTGGTTTTAGGAAAATTATTTACTTACTTGCGAGGGGGTGACGTTTGCGGGTGATTTAAAAGTGGCGGACAGTAACAACAAGATGGAGGGAAGGTAAGCAGACGACATCACTTCGTTTTCTCGAGAGGAATTAAATAAGTAAATTTTAATGATGTTGTAACACTTGTGTGTAACTGTTATGTTACAGGAAGTAGGCCTAGGCCTATGTTTAACATTTTAATTCCATTCCTATTCTCAATCTCAGTCATGTCAGTCACAGTCACTCAGTACTGTAGTGTTAGTTATACTAAAATAATCATATCTTAAGAATAATACATGCTACATACATGGTCTTTACACCATATGAAAGGTCTTGAAGTACTAAACAAATCTTACACAGGGTGTGACCCCATTTGACCTTCACTTCCGGTCGAAACCGGAAGTAGTAATTTTGTTATGAAAAATCGTTTCTGAATTACGTAAATTTGTGTATTAATATAATAACTTAATTTTAAAGCCCCTCGACGATTCTACATGTTTACACCTCATTTGACCTTCACTTCCGGTCGAAACCGGAAGTATAAGTTTGTACAACAAAAATATGTATCTCATTAATGAAACATGGTACATTAATAATCCTTACATCAATTTAAAGCTTTCTGACAATTCTAGATACCATGCACAAGGTGTGACCCCATTTGACCTTTAGTTCCTGTCAAACCGGAAGTTGGAGTTTCATATGACAAACCTTCATGCATAAAGATAAAAAAGTATTAAAAAAATATTTCGCCCGTCAGCATAGCACAAATTAATAGACAAAAAACCTGCACACATTATTGACCTTAAAATTACGTAATTAAGCCGAACACCGTGAGTTTGTTTGTCCACAAACTCTAAATTTCTAGTTTTTTTTCTTTTTCTTCGTGTTCTTCTTTCCCTGCGAACCTTCTCCGCCAATTTAGAGAAAAACTGAAACTTGTATGAACTTGAAACTTCTCATGAACATCAACCTCGGTGAGTAGACGGCACCGCCACTTTTTGGGAATGGTGACGTCATTGATGACGTCATTACGTTAAATAAACGTTAAATAAACCTTAAATAATTTGAAAAATCATATCTTCAAAACCAAAAGAGCTACGTTCAAGATTCTTTTTTTACATAAAACCTCTTATAAAGATCTACAAATGCGGTGCACAACGTGACCCCATTTGACCTTTACTTCTGGTCGAAACCGGAAGTTAAAGTAACAAATCATGTTATTTTGGGCTCTAGAGCCTAAGTGCATGAAAATATGAAAAAATGTTCAAAAAATAGAGCATGTACGGACTTGAAACTTACCACGTACTTAGACCAAAGCGTGTACATGACAAAGAACAAAATTTGGAATGATGACGTCATCGATGACGTCATTATATTAAATTGAAGTTTTTTATTAAAATACTCATATCTCCAGAATCAGATATGCTACATACATGAGCTTTACACCATATAAAAGGTCATGAAGTATTAAACAAATCTTACACAGGGTGTGACCCCATTTGACCTTTACTTCCGGTCGAAACCGAAAGTAGTAGTTTGTATTATAAAAAATCGTATCTGAATAATATTATTTTGTGTATTAATATAATAACTTAATTTTAAGGCCCTTCGACGATTCTACAAATGTTTACAATGTGTGACCTCATTTGAATGTAGTTTATGACCTTTGAAAATATTACATTGATGACGTCATCAAATGTTACAGTTTGTTACGACGACGAGTTTAAAAATATTTTTTTTTTATTTCAATTTTATTTTTTTGAGCAAACTACGTGTTGAATTTTTGGTAATAGATAACGACTATAAAAGCCTAATTGTGAAATTTGAACAAAATTGGCCGTTGCATAACGAAGTTATATTAAGGTGAAAAGTGCCGTTTTTAGCGCGATCGGCGATAAAGTCTGTACAGTTCCCTCAATGTATTGCACCCCGTGCGTGTGCACTCTAGGCTTTTACTGCATGCTGTGTATATACCTACACGCGACAAGTCAGGTCTTGTCACAGTTCATCGAACTTTGTGGTGTGTTGTTAAGTTCTGCGTGTGTGTGTGTGTGTGTGTGTGTGTGTGTGTGTGTGTGTGTGTGTGTGTGTAATAATGGCGACGCAAAGAAAAACATGCAAGTCATGGCAAGTTCAGTGTGGAAATGTTTCCCTTTATGTCATTCTGGTGGCTTAATTGTGACAGGGAGAGGAAGAGGAGACTTTACTGAGACGATCACATGCTCACGTGAGTTGTTTGATGTATAATGGTGGAGAAAATGCAATTGACAAAATGATCGTCTTTCGTTCTATATTTACCGATCACGTACGTGCTTACATACGAGAGTCACAATGTGCAACAGCGGGGCCAGAGGCACTTTACCCCCGCGAGAGTTGTTGTCGGGATACGCTGAGTAAAACTGTTTAACGGCCACTGCAGCAAAGGAGTGGAATAGTCTGCCCTTTTCCCTTCAACATGCTTTGTCACTCCAACAATTCCGGAAAAAGTCAAGACGCATCTGTTTAACTAACAGATTTCATTTACATTTCACTTATTGTTTATGATTTAAATTTATAATTACATGTACTTGTTATTTTCTTGTAAGCGCTGTGATTTAGTTTACTAAGAAGAGCGTCTTAAATGCCTGTTATTATTATTATTATTATTAAAAGTAAAGTTTAAAAGTAAAGTCATCGCCTTTCAAAATGTCCGTGTATTTCTTTAGCCGTGCACACTTGTGTTTATGATGTTTATCAAAGTGGGGTAGTTTTTATAAAACTTTGGAACTTTTTAATACAGATAATGAGCTCGGAATTTGAATCTGTCAAATGTCAGATTGACTGTACAGTACACCAGTGTTCGTGATGTTACAAAATAAGACCGTTAATTTGATATAGCGCCACCAACGTTCACTAGCGATACACACTTTGTTTTATTGACACCGCATAGATGCCGAACAAAACGGAGGGCAGCAAGGGTTAATGTTTTGATAAAAGGCAATATGAATACTATTTTGAACACACAACCTGGCGGCAGCCAATTGCACGGCGTGGAAAAGGAACACTTTGGAAAGCACGAAAACATTGTTTTTCCTGGCAGTTAAAACCAAAAAGGTAACTTGTTTTTCCTCCAGGAGTCGAGTTACAATAAATGTATGCGGTTCTTTATAATTCTTAGTGACCTGAGTTGACCTCGCTTCCTGCCCAAACCGGAAGTCCCCATGAAATACATATGATAAAGCTCTTTTTAATTATTTTCATATTCATATTTAAAGGTTTTATTTGATTTCACTTTCAATATATCAAACAAAATCAAAACCATGTGTTATACGGTGTCTCATAGAAACCATTATGTTGCTTTAAATGTTAATTCCTCCAAAATTTTCTCCAAATAAATAACTCAAAATTGAAATTAAACTGAACCTTGAAACTGTGCATATACTTGAACCTCAATATGAAGACGCGAAATAAAACAATGACGTCATGATGATGTCATCAGATGTTGAGTTACAATAAATCAAAGTTTATTCATTAAATCAGAACTCCTAAAGTGCACAATGGATTTTTACAATCTACACATCATCGCAAAGGTCTTTTGGAAACAATTTAAATGTCTCAAAGAAATGACCCCAATTTGACCTTGTATTGCGGTTCCAACCGGAAGTTGAAGGAAAGAATTGTTATAAAGCCATTCTTTTTTAGTTCTTTGGTCAGTATAAAACGAGCTTTGGACAGTGGTTTCAGTGTGTGAGTAGGTAAAGGACTCTGCGTTTTCAAGTTTAAAACTGATGACGTCATTACATTAAACAGCGTCCTCTGGTAACAAGTTTCAAATCAATGGTGCTACGACACTAATTGTAACGGCTTTTTTTCCCCTCGTGTTCTTCTTTCCCTGCGAACCTTCTCCAGCAATTTTAAACAAAAGTAAAGCTTGTACAAACTTAAAACTTACTGTGTACATAGGCAATAGTGAGTAGATGAAACCGCCACTTTTTTGGAATGATGACATTTGTCAAGAAACGGGAGTTGTTACAAAGTGTGGTACAAGTTTAACTATAAAAACCAAACATTGTATACAAATTCATCTTTTTATGTTCAATGTTTTTGAACTACGTCATCATGTAACGTTCAACCGAACACCGTATTTTTGTAATAAACAAAAATTCTATGTCTAGTTTTTTTTGTTTTTTTTTACTTCTTCTTCTTCTTCCCGGGAACTTATATCCAAAAGATAACTCAAGATTGAAAATGAATTGAACCTTGAAACTTGGCACATACTTGAACCTTAACTTGAAGACGGCACTTGAACAATGACGTCATCATGACGTCATCTGGTGTCGAATTACGTTAAATCAAAGTTTAATAATTAAAAAAATCATAACTCCTGAAGTACACAATGGATTTTTACAATCTATACCTTATCGGAAAGGTCTTTGAAAAATAATTAAATGTCTCAAAGAGATGACCCAAACTTGACCTTGTCTTCCGGTTCAAACCGGAAGTTGAAGCCAAAAATGCCTAAAAAGTCAGAATTTAAGCTGTGGAGTCAATATGAAACAGAATTTGGACATGGTTTAGTGTACGAAGTAAAATGTAGTTTATGACCTTTGAAAATATTACATTGATGACGTCATCAAATGTCACAGTTTGTTACGACGACGAGTTTAAAAATATTTTTTTTTTTATTTCAAATTTTTTTTGAGCAAACTACGTGTTGAATTTTTTGGTAATAGATAACGACTATAAAAGCCTAATTGTGAAATTTGAACAAAATTGGCCGTTGCATAACGAAGTTATATTAAGGTGAAAAGTGCCGTTTTAGCGCGATCGCCGATAGAGTCTGTACAATTACCTTACTGTATTACACCTCGTGCGTGTGCACTCTAGGCTTTTACTGCATGCTGTGTATATACATACACGCAACAAGTCAGGGCCCAATTTCATAGAGCTGCTTAACGGCAAGCAAATTTTTCTGCTTACTATAGCAAAAAAAATGTGCTGAAGCGTAAACATATTTCACCAGCGTTTGCTAACTTAAGCACGTAAACAAACTGCGCACGCAACAAAAAAAGTACCGTCTGCTTAAGCAAAAAATACTTCCGATCGAAAAATTTACAAAATGGCGGACGAAGTCAACGGAGTAGCGGTGGCTAAAAAATCAACAAAAAAGGAAATTATCGATGGAAATACTAAAATTTTCTGATGGAATTGGGTCACGTCAGAAAGCGCCCCCTTTGGTTCGAATAATAAAGAGATATACAGCCAAAATGAAACTTTGTATTACATTGTTACAATGTTTGATCGATGTTTGGTAAAACTATAAGTTTTCACAATGTGTTTGTACACATTTTTACGTGCAGTATACGCGTACCTCACACACAAAATAACTAGCTGCCGATGATGTTTCATAACCGTTGCTGTGCACATTTTTAAGAGTACTGCTGGGACTGGACTAGTACAAAGTTAACTTACATTAACGACTCCGTGATACTGAATGGATCACAAAGGACATTTCTTTCGTCATATTTCTTATTTATCTTAAAGATCAAGGTGAGTCATAACAAAAATTGTGTCAGTCATGATGTCCGTTCCCTTTCTAAATTCTATTCTACAGTACTGCAAAGTTAACGCCGTTATTTTCCCAAGTTTGATTTGCTTTGGCAAAACGTTCACACCGTATGAAATATGACTGTTGTTAAATTCATGTCTTTACTGTAATTCAGGGCAATTTTCCAGCCATGCCTTTCGATAAAACTAGTCTATTAACAGGATAATTACATTGATTATCATGACAATATTGTGACTCTCCTCCAAATTATAGCGGCCATTTTGACACAACATGACTTGCTTAAGCACAAAAACGAGTGTTTAAGGCTGCTTGTTGGTTGCTTACCGCGTTAAGCAAAAAATCGTGCTTAATAGAGGCTATGAAATAGAAAATCTGTTTAACACGCCCGTTAAGCACAAAATTGGCTGTTAAGCAGCTTTTTGAAATTGGGCCCTGGTCTTGTCACAGTTCATCGAACTTTGCGGTGTGTTAATTTCTGTGTGTGTGTGTAATAATGCCAACGCAAAGAAAAACTGTTACGTCATGCCAAGTTCAGTGTGGAAATGTTTCCCTTTATGTCATTCTGGTGGCTTAATTGTGACAGGGAGAGGAAGAGGAGACTTTACTGAGATGATCACATGCTCACGTGAGTTGTTTGATGTATATTGGTGGAGAAAATGCAATTGACAAAGTGATCGTCTTTCGTTCTATATATACCGATCACGTACGTGCTTACGTACGAGAGTCAAAAGTGTGCACCAGCGGGGCCAGAGGCACTTTATCCCCGCGAGAGTTGTTGTCGGGATTCGCTGAGTAAAACTGTTTAAAAGTAAAGTCATCGCTTTTCAAAATGTCCGTGTATTTCTTTAGCCGTGCACACTTGTGTTTATGATGTTTATCAAAGTGGGGTAGTTTTTATAAAACTTTGGAACTTTTTAATACAGATAATGAGCTCGGAATTTGAATCTGTCAAATGTCAGATTGACTGTACAGTACACCAGTGTTCAGTAAAGGTGATGTTACAAAATGAGACCGTTAATTTGATATAGCGCCATCAACGTTCACTAGCGATACACACTTCTTTATTTTATTGACACCGCAGAGATGCCGAACAAAACGGAGGGCAGCAAGGGTTAATGTTTTGATAAAAGGCAATATGAATACTATTTTGAACAGACAACCTGGCGGCAGCCAATTGCACTGTGTGGAAAAGAAACACTTTGGAAAGCACGAAAACATTGTTTTTCCTGGCAGTTAAAATCAAAAAGGTAACTTGTTTTTCCTCCAGGAGTCGAGTTACAATAAATGTATGCGGTTCTTTATAATTCTTAGTGACCTGAGTTGACCTCGCTTCCTGTCCAAACCGGAAGTCCCCATGAAATAGATATGATAAAGGTCTTTTTAATTATTTTCATATTCATATTTAAAGGTTTTATTTGATTTCACTTTCAATATATCAAACAAAATCAAAACCATGCGTTATACGGTGTCTCATAGAGACCATTATGTTGCTTTAAATGTTTCATTCCTCCAAAATTTTCTCCAAATAAATAACTCAAAAATGAAATTAAACTGATCCTTGAAACTGTGCATATATTTGAACCTCAATATGAAGACGCGAAATAAAACGATGACGTCATGATGACGTCATCAGATGTTGAGTTACAATAATTTCAAAGTTTATTAATTAAATCAGAACTCCTGAAGTGCACAATGGATTTTTACAATCTACACATCATCGCAAAGGTCTTTTGGAAACTATTTAAATATCTCAAAGAAATGACCCCAATTTGCCATGTATTGCGGTTCAAATCGAAAGTTGAAGGAAACAATTGTTATAAAGCCATTATTTTTTAGTTCTTTGGTCAGTATAAAACGAGCTTTGGACAGTGGTTTCAGTGTGTGAGTAGGTAAAGGACTCTGCGTTTTCAAGTTTAAAACTGATGACGTCATTACATTAAACAGCGTCCTCTGGTAACAAGTTTGAAAACAATGGTGCTACAACACTAATTGTAACGGCTTTTTAGGTGTTCGGGCTCTCAGCCCGGAACACCTCTTGATTTTGTTCGGTTTTTTAGGTGTTCGGACTCTGGTCCGATTTCCTCTTGGTTTTGTTCGGTTTTTTTTTAAATACTTCTTCTTCTTCTCGATTGTCCACCTTCAAATGCACACTTCCGAAGGTCATATAACCTTGAAACTTCATACATAGGTAGCATATGGCAAGGAGACGAAACATAACTCCTGAAGTACACAATGGATTTTTACAATCTTTACATCATCGGAAAGGTCATCCAAAACTGCGTAATCGCCCTACAGACATGACCCCATGTCTTCCGGTTCAAACCGGAAGTTGAAAATGTTGGAAATTTTCAAAAATTCATATTTTAAGAAGTACTTATCACATGATCACAAATTTTACATCAGATTGTAGAGAATTGAGCCATCTCAAACTTGTGCTTGGGGTGACACCATTTTGACCTTTACTTCCGGTTCAAACCGGACGTTTAACGCAAATGTCCATGTGCGTTCAAGCGTGTCCCACATTGCTGTAGAAAATCCAATGCCATTATACATGTACACGTCCTTGTGTGTGCGTGGCTGTGTAACATCGATGCCCATTGCTATGCACATTAACCACGCGTTGTTCTTTTTTCAAGGTACACACTCCACGCTTTGTAAGTCTTTAATACAGGGCTTTTTTAAAACTTTATAAATCAACAAAAAACCAACCGTTTGAGATATGAACTTAATTCTTTCGACAAATGTCCAGGTAAGGGAGGCTCTTTCTTTTCGACACATTAAGTGACCTCTGTGACACCTACTTCCGGTCAAACCGGAAGTAGCTCTTTATTTAAAAATGCTAAGAGCTAGGAACATGATTCTTTCACCAAATACCAAGGTTCGGAAAGTTCATTCTCTGTTGCACATTGGGTGACCTCTATTTCCGGTCAAACCGGAAGTAGCTCCTCGTGTAAGAGTGGTTAGAGTTAGGAACATGATTGTTTCGAGAAATATCAAGGTTAGGTAAGGTCTTTCTTTGTGAAAAATAAAGTGACCTTTGTAACCTCTACTTCCGGTCAAACTGGAAGTAGCTCCTCATTTAAAATTAGTAAGAGCTAGGAACATGATTCTTTCACAAAATAACAAGGTTTGGGATGGTCCTCTGTTGCATATTGCGTGGCCTGTGATGTCTACTTCCGGTCAAACCTGAAGTAGCTCGTCAATTAAGATTGGTAAGAGCTTGGAACAGGATTCTTTCACCAAATACCAAGGTGAGGGAAGGTCCTTCTCTGTTACAAATTAAATGTTATCTTTTAAAGAACAATTTCATGTTCATATATTTAGATACGTTAGTTGCTACATCAAATAACAACTTTAAGTACTATAATCCGAACACCTTGTTTTTGTGATGTCACAAAAACCTATGTCTAGTTTTTTTTTCTGGGCTTTCTTAGTCGTCGAAACTTGTCCACAAATTTTCTCAAAAAGTTAAGCTTGTATGAACTTGAAACTTACCATGTACACAGATATTAGTGAGTAGATGAAACCGTGAATTTTTTGGAATGATGACGTCATGGATGACGTCATGACGTCAAATAAACGGTAAATAATTCAAAAAATTCATAACTCAAGAACGGCAAATGCTACATTCAAAATCTTTGGTGCATATGAAAGGTCTTGTAATGTGGGACAAATTGTATGCACACCGTGACCTCATTTGACCTTTACTTCCGGTCAAAACCGGAAGTTAAAGTTACAAATCATGTTATTTCGGGCTCTAGAGCCTAAGTGAAGGAAGATATGAACAAACTTTTAATGAAAAATATTTTTATTAGCTCAAGAGCATTCTAGAAATGTGACACATGACGTCATAGCTACGTCACAACGAAATTGATACACGAGGTCGAAAAAATAATTATTTTGCTATCTCAAAAAATAAAGCATGTACGGACTTGAAACTTACTATATACCTAGACCACAGTGTGTACATGACAAAGCAAAATTTTTGGAATGACGTCATCGATGACGTCATTACATTAAATTAAAGTTTTATACTAAAATAATCATATCTTAAGAATAATACATGCTACATACATGATCTTTACACCATATGAAAGGTCTTGAAGTACTTAACAAATCTTACACAGAGCGTGACCCCGTTTGACCTTCACTTCCGGTCGAAACCGGAAGTAGTAGTTTTTTATATAAAAAATCGTTTCTGAATAACGTAAATTTGTGTATGAATATAATAACTTAATTTTAAAGCCCTTCGACGATTCTAAAAATGTTTACAAAGTTTGACCTCATTTGACCTTCACTTCCGGTCGAAACCGGAAATATAAGTTTGTACATACAAAAATATGTATCTTATTAATGACACATGGTACATTAATAATCGCTACATCAATTTAAAGCTTTCTGACAATTCTAAATAACATGCACAAGGTTTGACCCCATTTGACCTTTAGTTCCTGTCAAACCGAAAGTGGAAGTTTCATATGACAAACCTTCATGCATAAAGATGAAAAAGTACTTGCACACAATATTGAAATTATAATTTTCAATTACGTAATTAAGCCGAACACCGTGAGTTTGTTCACAAACTCTAAATTTCTAGTTGTTCTGTTTTTGTTTTTAGGTGTTCGGCATTGAGCCGAAAACCTATTGTTATTGTTAAGTTTTTTTTTTGTTTTTTTTCTTTTCTTCCTCGTATTCTTATCAGCGAACCTTCTCCGTCGATTTTTAACAAAAGTAAAGCTTATATGAACTTGAAACTTATCAGGAACATGAACCATAGTTAGTAGATGAAACCGCAACTTTTTTAGAATGATGACGTCATTGATGACGTCATTATGCTAAATAAACCATTAATAATTAGAAAATTCATATCTTGAGAACCAGAAAAGCTACGTACGAGATTCTTTCAAAACATAAAAGTTCTTGTAATGACCTTTAATTGTCGTGCACAACTTGACCTCATTTGACCTTTACTTCCGGTCGAAACCGGAAGTTCAAAATTTCAAAAAATCATATCTCAAGAACTGCTAATGATATTGTCAAAATTTGAATGACAGTGTGAAGATCGGTTAGCCTGCTTAAACTTTTGCACAGACATAACACCGTTTTGAACTTGTCTTCCGGTCGTAAAACCGCGCGTTTGTGTTGACCTCCAATCATACTGCATAAAAACATGCCGTGTAGTACGACTAACTGTAGGCTGTGTGTGTGTACTGTGTGCCTGTAATGTGCAGTCTACCACAACGCGCTCTATGATTCGATTGTACAACCCATCGTGGCCGGCTTTGTGCATTGCAGGCAGTCTTATGCAAGTCGCGCGCAACACTTTTTTTCACGACGCTGGGCTAGTCTTTAAAAGTAAAGCCTGTATGAACTTGAAACTTATCATGAACATGAACCTCAGTGATTAGATGAAACCGCGACTTTTTTTGGAATGATGACGTCATTGGAGATCAATGGCAACAAAGGGGTTCGATACGGTCTATACGATATATACCTTATGACACCGGTGGTGTGCCAACGTTTGCAACCACCCCCCCCAAAAAAAAAAAAAAAAAAAAAAAAAAAATGCGTGACGGGTTGTGCGCCGCCAACGTTGGCAACCGCGGCTTGGCGAACGTACTTTTATTTTTTAGCGTTGGTTTTAGGAAAATTATTTACTTACTTGCGAGGGGGTGACGTTTGCGGGTGATTTAAAAGTGGCGGACAGTAACAACAAGATGGAGGAAAGGTAAGCAGACGACATCACTTCGTTTTCTCGAGAGGAATTAAATAAGTAAATTTTAATGATGTTGTAACACTTGTGTGTAACTGTTATGTTACAGGAAGTAGGCCTAGGCCTATGTTTAACATTTTAATTCCATTCCTATTCTCAATCTCAGTCATGTCAGTCACAGTCACTCAGTACTGTAGTGTTAGTTATACTAAAATAATCATATCTTAAGAATAATACATGCTACATACATGGTCTTTACACCATATGAAAGGTCTTGAAGTACTAAACAAATCTTACACAGGGTGTGACCCCATTTGACCTTCACTTCCGGTCGAAACCGGAAGTAGTAGTTTTGTTATGAAAAATCGTTTCTGAATTACGTAAATTTGTGTATTCATATAATAACTTAATTTTAAAGCCCCTCGACGATTCTACATATGTTTACACCTCATTTGACCTTCACTTCCGGTCGAAACCGGAAGTATAAGTTTGTACAACAAAAATATGTATCTCATTAATGAAACATGGTACATTAATAATCCTTACATCAATTTAAAGCTTTCTGACAATTCTAGATACCATGCACAAGGTGTGACCCCATTTGACCTTTAGTTCCTGTCAAACCGGAAGTTGGAGTTTCATATGACAAACCTTCATGCATAAAGATAAAAATGTATTAAAAAAATATTTCGCCCGTCAGCATAGCACAAATAGACAAAAAACCTGCACACAATATTGACCTTAAAATTACGTAATTAAGCCGAACACCGTGAGTTTGTCCACAAACTCTAAATTTCTAGTTTTTTCTGGGCTTTCTTAGTCGTCGAAACTTGTCCGCAAATTGTCTCAAAAAGTTATACTTGTATGAACTTGAAACTTACCATGTACAAAGATATTAGTGAGTAGATGAAACCGCTAATTTTTTGGAATGATGACGTCATTGATGACGTCATGACGTTAAATAAACGTTAAATAATTCAAAAAATCATAACTCCTGAAGTACACAATGGATTTTTACAATCTATACATCATCGGAAAGGTCTTTAAAAAATAATTAAATGTCTCACAGAGATGACCCCAATTTGACCTTGTCTTCCGGTACAAACCGGAAGTTGAAGCAAAAAATGCTTAAAAAGTCACAATTTAAGCTGTGGAGTCAATATGAAACAGAATTTGGACCTGGTTTTAGTGTACGAAATAAAATGTAGTTTATGACCTTTGAAAATATTACATTGATGACGTCACCAAATGTTACAGTTTGTTACGACGACGAGTTTAAAAATAAAAAAAAAATTATATCAATTTTTTTTTGAGCAAACTACATGTTGAATTTTTTAGTAATAGATAACGACTATAAAAGCCTAATTGTGAAATGTTAACAAAATTGGCCGTTGCATAACGAAGTTATATTAAGGTGAAAAGTGCCGTTTTTAGCGCGATCGCCGATAGAGTCTGTACAGTTACCTTACTGTATTGCACCCCGTGCGTGTGCACTCTAGGCTTTTACTGCACGCTGTGTATATACATACACGCAACAAGTCAGGGCCCAATTTCATAGAGCTGCTTAACGGCAAGCAAATTTTTCTGCTTACTAAGCGTAAACGTATTTCACCAGCGTTTGCTAACTTAAGCACGTAAACAAACTGCCCACGCAACAAAAAAGTACAGTCTGCTTAAGCAAAAAATACTTCCGATCGAAAAATTTATAAAATTGCGGACGAAGTCAACGGAGTAGCGGTGGCTAAAAAATCAACAAAAAAGGAAATTATCGATGGAAATAATAAAACTTTCTGATGGAATTGGGTCACGTCAGAAAGCGCCCCCTTTGGTTCGAATAATAAAGAGATATACAGCCAAAATGAAACTTTGTATTACATTGTTACAATGTTTGATCGATGTTTGGTAAAACTAAGTTTTCACAATGTGTTTGTACACATTTTTACGTGCAATATACGCGTACCTCACACACAAAATAACTAGCTGCCGATGATGTTTCATTACCGTTGCTGTGCACATTTTTAAGAGTACTGCTGGGACTGGACTAGTACAAAGTTAACTTACATTAACGACTCCGTGATACTGAATGGATCACAAAGGACATTTCTTTCGTCATATTTCTTATTTATCTTAAAGATCAAGGTGAGTCATAACAAAAATTGTGTCAGTCATGATGTCCGTTCCCTTTCTAAATTCTATTCTACAGTACTGCAAAGTTAACGCCGTTATTTTCCCAAGTTTGATTTGCTTTGGCAAAACGTTCACACCGTATGAAATATGACTGTTGTTTAATTCATGTCTTTACTGTAATTCAGGGCAATTTTCCAGCCATGCCTTTCGATAAAACTAGTCTATTAACAGGATAATTACATTGATTATCATGACAATATTGTGACTCTCCTCCAAATTATAGCGGCCATTTTGACACAACATGACTTGCTTAAGCACAAAAACGAGTGTTTAAGGCTGTTTGTTGGTTGCTTACCGCGCTAAGCAAAAAAATCGTGCTTAATAGAGGCTATGAAATAGAAAATCTGTTTAACACGCCCGTTAAGCACAAAATTGGCTGTTGAGCAGCTTTTTGAAATTGGGCCCTGGTCTTGTCACAGTTCATCGAACTTTGCGGTGTGTTAATTTCTGTGTGTGTAATAATGCCAACGCAAAGAAAAACTGTTACGTCATGCCAAGTTCAGTGTGGAAATGTTTCCCTTTATGTCATTCTGGTGGCTTAATTGTGACAGGGAGAGGAAGAGGAGACTTTACTGAGATGATCACATGCTCACGTGAGTTGTTTGATGTATAATGGTGGAGAAAATGCAATTGACAAAGTGATCGTCTTTCGTTCTATATATACCGATCACGTACGTGCTTACGTACGAGAGTCACAAGTGTGCACCAGCGGGGCCAGAGGCACTTTACCCCCGCGAGAGTTGTTGTCGGGATTCGCTGAGTAAAACTGTTAAAAGTAAAGTTTAAAAGTAAAATCATCGCTTTTCAAAATGTCCGTGTATTTCTTTAGCCGTGCACACTTGTGTTTATGATGTTTATCAAAGTGGTGTAGTTTTTATAAAACTTTGGAACTTTTTAATACAGATAATGAGCTCGGAATTTGAATCTGTCAAATGTCAGATTGACTGTACAGTACACCAGTGTTCAGTAAAGGTGATGTTACAAAATGAGACCGTTAATTTGATATAACGCCATCAACGTTCACTAGCGATACACACTTCTTTATTTTATTGACACCGCATAGATGCCGAACAAAACGGAGGGCAGCAAGGGTTAATGTTTTGATAAAAGGCAATATGAATACTATTTTGAACAGACAACCTGGCGGCAGCCAATTGCACTGCGTGGAAAAGGAACACTTTTGAAAGTATGAAAACCTTGTTTTTCCTGGCAGTTAAAATCAAAAAGGTAACTTGTTTCTCCTCCAGGAGTCGAGTTACAAAAAATGTATGCGGGTCTTTATAATTCTTAGTGACCTGAGTTGACCTCGCTTCCTGTCCAAACCGGAAGTCCCCATGAAATACATATGATAAAGCTCTTTTTAATTATTTTCATATTCATATTTAAAGGTTTTATTTGATTTCACTTTTAATATATCAAACAAAATCAAAACCATGCGTTATACGGTGTCTCATAGAGACCATTATGTTGCTTTAAATGTTTCATTCCTCCAAAATTTTCTCCAAATAAATAACTCAAAATTAAACTGATCCTTGAAACTGTGCATATATTTGAACCTCAATATGAAGACGCGAAATAAAACGATGACGTCATGATGACGTCATCAGATGTTGAGTTACAATAAATCAAAGTTTATTAATTAAATCAGAACTCCTGAAGTGTACAATGGATTTTTACAATCTACACATCATCGCAAAGGTCTTTTGGAAACTATTTAAATATCTCAAAGAAATGACCCCAATTTGACCTTGTATTGCGGTTCAAACCGGAAGTTGAAGGAAACAATTGTTATAAAGCCATTATTTTTCAGTTCTTTGGTCAGTATAAAACGAGCTTTGGACAGTGGTTTCAGTGTGTGAGTAGGTAAAGGACTCTGCGTTTTCAAGTTTAAAACTGATGACGTCATTACATTAAACAGCGTCCTCTGGTAACAAGTTTGAAAACAATGGTGCTACAACACTAATTGTAACGGCTTTTTAGGTGTTCGGGCTCTCAGCCCGGAACACCTCTTGATTTTGTTCGGTTTTTTAGGTGTTCGGACTCTGGTCCGATAACCTCTTGGTTTTGTTCGTTTTTTTTTAAATACTTCTTCTTCTCCCTGGCGATTGTCCACCTTCAAATGCACACTTCCGAAGGTCATATAACCTGGAAACTTCATACATAGGTAGCATATGGCAAGGAGACGAAACATAACTCCTGAAGTACACAATGGATTTTTACAATCTTTACATCATCGGAAAGGTCATCCAAAACTGCGTAATCGTCCTACAGACATGACCCCAATTTGACCTTGTCTTCCGGTTCAAACCGGAAGTTGAAAATGTTGGAAATTTTCAAAAATTCATATTTTAAGAAGTAGGAAGTAGCTCTTTATTTAAAAATGCTAAGAGCTAGGAACATGATTCTTTCACCAAACACCAAGGTTCGGAAAGTTCATTCTCTGTTGCACATTGGGTGACCTCTACTTCCGGTAAAACCAGAAGTAGCTCCTCGTGTAAGAGTGGTTAGAGTTAGGAACATGATTGTTTCGAGAAATATCAAGGTTAGGTAAGGTCTTTCTTTGTGAAACATAAAGTGACCTTTGTAACCTCTACTTCCGGTCAAACTGGAAGTAGCTCCTCATTTAAAATTAGTAAGAGCTAGGAACATGATTCTTTCACAAAATAACAAGGTTTGGGATGGTCCTCTGTTGCATATTGCGTGGCCTGTGATGTCTACTTCCGGTCAAACCTGAAGTAGCTCGTCAATTAAGATTGTAAGAGCTTGGAACAGGATTCTTTCACCAAATACCAAGGTGAGGGAAGGTCCTTCTCTGTTACAAATTAAATATTATCTTTTAAAGAACAATTTCATGTTCATATATTTAGATACTTTAGTTGCTACATCAAATAACAACTTTAAGTACTATAATCCGAACACCTTGTTTTTGTGATGTCACAAAAACCTATGTCTAGTTTAATACTTCTTCTTCTTCTCCCTGGCGATTGTCCACTTTCAAATGCACACTTTCGAAGGTCATATAACCTTGAAAATTCATATATAGGTAGTTTATGGCAAGGAGACAAAACCGTTTGAGTGACGTCATGATGACGTCATCGGGTGTCGAACTACGTTAAATCAAAGTTTATTAACTTAAAAAATCATAACTCCTGAAGTACACAATGGAATTTTACAATCTATACATCATCGGAAAGGTCTTTAAAATTTTTTTAAATGTCTCACAGAGATTACCCCAATTTGACCTTGTCTTCCGGTTCAAACCGGAAGATGAAGCATAAAATGCTTAAAAAGTCACAATTTAAGCTGTGGAGTCAATATGAAACAGAATTTGGACATGGTTTTAGTGTACGAAAAAAAATGTAGTTTATGACCTTTGAAAATATTACATTGATGACGTCATCAAATGTTACAGTTTGTTACGACGACGAGTTTAAAAATAAGAATTTTTTTATTTCAATTTTTTTTTTAGCAAACTACATGTTGAATTTTTTAGTAATAGATAACGACTATAAAAGCCTAATTGTGAAATTTGAACAGAATTGGCCGTTGCATAACGAAGTTATATTAAGGTGAAAAGTGCCGTTTTTAGCGCGATCGCCGATAGAGTCTGTACAGTTACCACCCCCCCCCCCCGTGCGTGTGCACTCTAGGATTTTACTGCGTGTTTTGTATAGTATATACACAGCGCTGCTCGGTAGTAGTGTCAACAACAGTAATGCGTGCACAGTAACTTGGCATGCTTCCAAGAAATGAACCTGCGAGGCGCAAACACAGTGCGTTTACAAACTAAGACCGTTAATTTGAAATAGCGCCCTCAAACCTGTATGGACGCACACTTCTTTATTTTATTGACACCACGTAGATGCCGAACAAAATGGAGGGCAGCAAGGCTTAATGTTTTGATAAAAGGCAAAATGAATACTATTTTGAAATGTAATTAAAAGTGTTGTATACTATCAGTTATTTTTCACTTCGTGGCTGTTTACATGAAAATTCCAATGTAAAAAGATAACGCAGCCTTCATCCATGTAATTATAAAGGCCCTCTTATGGTGATTTGAAAAGAAACAAAAAATTATATGTCGTAGCTCTTGTATGGGCCTTGTCACATTGAATATTTTTTACAGACAACATGGCGGCAGCCAATTGCACTGCGTGGAAAAGGAACACTTTGGAAGCACAAAAACAGTGTTTTTCCAGACAGTGACAATTAAAAAAGAATACTTGTTTTTCCTTCAGGTGTCCAGTTACAGTAAATGTAGCCTATGCGTTTTTTTTATGTTTCTTAGTGTCCTGATTTGACCTCGCTTCCTGCCCAAACTGGAAGTCCCTATAAAATACATATGATAAAGCTATACTTAATTATTTTGGTGTTCATTTGTGTTAAATAGTGTTCCATGAAGACCATTATGTTACTTTAAATGTTTAATTCCTCCAAAATTTAACTCAAGATTGAAGTTAAACAGAACCTTGAAACTGTGCATATACTTGAACCTCAATATGAACACGGGACATAAAATTATGACGTCATGAGGACGTCATCAGATGTTGAGGTACAATAAATCAAAGTGTATTAGTTAAATCATAAACCCTGAAATGCACAGTGGATTTTTACAATCTACACACCATCGCTGAGGTCTTTGAGAACTGTTTAAATGTCTCACAGAAATGAACCCAATTTGACCTTGTCTTGCGGTTCAAACCGGAAGCTGAAGGGAAAATTTATTAAAAAGCCATATTTTTTAGTTCTTTGGTCAGTATAAAACGAGCTTTGGACATGGTTTCAGTGTGTGAGTTGGTAATGGACTCTCTGTGTTTTCAAGTTTAAAATTGATGACATCACTACATTAAACGGCGCCCTCTGGTAAAATGCTTCAAAAAATGATGCTACAACACTAATTGTAACGCGTTTTTTGTACATTGTTGTTGTATGTATTAACTCATCGATATTTACAAACAATTCATTACTTGTTCCCGAACACCTAGTTTTTGTGATGTCACAAAAACTGAATGTCTAGTTAGGTGTTCGGCCAACAGCCGAACAACTATTGTTATTGTTCTGTTTTTTTTTTTTTAGGTGTTCGGCCAACAGCCGAAAACCTCTTGTTATTGTTCGAGTTTTTTTTTTTTTTTTTACTTCTTCTTCTTCTTCTTCCCGGGAACTTATATCCAAAAGATAACTCAAGATTGAAATTGAATTGAACCTTGAAACTTGGCACATACTTGAACCTTAACTTGAAGACGGCACTTGAACAATGACGTCATCATGACGTCATCTGGTGTCGAATTACGTTAAATCAAAGTTTAATAATTAAAAAAATCATAACTCCTGAAGTACACAATGGATTTTTACAATCTATACCTCATCGGAAAGGTCTTTGAAAAATAATTAAATGTCTCACAGAGATGACCTCAACTTGACCTTGTCTTCCGGTTCAAACCGGAAGTTGAAGCAAAAAATGCTTAAAAAGTCAGAATTTAAGCTGTGGAGTCAATATGAAACAGAATTTGGACATGGTTTCAGTGTACAAAGTAAAATGTAGTTTATGACCTTTGAAAATATTACATTGATGACGTCATCAAATGTTACAGTTTGTTACGACGACGAGTTTAAAAATAATTTTTTTTTTATTTCAAATTTTTTTTTGAGCAAACTACATGTTGAATTTTTTAGTAATAAATAACGACTATAAAAGCCTAATTGTGAAATTTAAACAAAATTGGCCGTTGCATAACGAAGTTATATTAAGGTGAAAAGTGCCGTTTTTAGCGCGATCGCCGATAGAGTATGTACAGTTACCTTACTGTATTGCACCTCGTGCGTGTGCACTCTAGGCTTTTACTGCATGCTGTGTATATACTTACACGCAACAAGTCAGGTCTTGTCACAGTTCATCGAACTTTGCGGTGTGTTGTTAAGTTCTGCGTGTGTGTGTGTAATAATGGCGACGCAAAGAAAACATGTAAGTCATGCCAAGTTCAGTGTGGAAATGTTTCCCTTTATGTCATTCTGGTGGCTTAATTGTGACAGGGAGAGGAAGAGGAGACTTTACTGAGACGATCACATGCTCACGTGAGTTGTTTGATGTATAATGGTGGAGAAAATGCAATTGACAAAATGATCGTCTTTCGTTCTATATTTACCGATCACGTACGTGCTTACATACGAGAGTCACAATGTGCAACAGCGGGGCCAGAGGCACTTTACCCCCGCGAGAGTTGTTGTCGGGATACGCTGAGTAAAACTGTTTAAAAGTAAAGTTTAAAAGTAAAGTCATCGCCTTTCAAAATGTCCGTGTATTTCTTTAGCCGTGCACACTTGTGTTTATGATGTTTATCAAAGTGGGGTAGTTTTTATAAAACTTTGGAACTTTTTAATACAGATAATGAGCTCGGAATTTGAATCTGTCAAATGTCAGATTGACTGTACAGTACACCAGTGTTCGTGATGTTACAAAATAAGACCGTTAATTTGATATAGCGCCACCAACGTTCACTAGCGATACACACTTTGTTTTATTGACACCGCATAGATGCCGAACAAAACGGAGGGCAGCAAGGGTTAATGTTTTGATAAAAGGCAATATGAATACTATTTTGAACACACAACCTGGCGGCAGCCAATTGCACGGCGTGGAAAAGGAACACTTTGGAAAGCACGAAAACATTGTTTTTCCTGGCAGTTAAAACCAAAAAGGTAACTTGTTTTTCCTCCAGGAGTCGAGTTACAATAAATGTATGCGGTTCTTTATAATTCTTAGTGACCTGAGTTGACCTCGCTTCCTGCCCAAACCGGAAGTCCCCATGAAATACATATGATAAAGCTCTTTTTAATTATTTTCATATTCATATTTAAAGGTTTTATTTGATTTCACTTTCAATATATCAAACAAAATCAAAACCATGTGTTATACGGTGTCTCATAGAGACCATTAAGTTGCTTTAAATGTTAATTCCTCCAAAATTTTCTGAAAATAAATAACTCAAAATTGAAATTAAACTGAACCTTGAATCTGTGCATATACTTGAACCTCAATATGAAGACGCGAAATAAAACAATGACGTCATGATGATGTCATCAGATGTTGAGTTACAATAAATCAAAGTTTATTCATTAAATCAGAACTCCTGAAGTGCACAATGGATTTTTACAATCTACACATCATCGCAAAGGTCTTTTGGAAACAATTTAAATGTCTCAAAGAAGCGACCCCAATTTGACCTTGTATTGCGGTTCCAACCGGAAGTTGAAAGAAAGAATTGTTATAAAGCCATTCTTTTTTAGTTCTTTGGTCAGTATAAAACGAGCTTTGGACAGTGGTTTCAGTGTGTGAGTAGGTAAAGGACTCTGCGTTTTCAAGTTTAAAACTGATGACGTCATTACATTAAACAGCGTCCTCTGGTAACAAGTTTCAAATCAATGGTGCTACGACACTAATTGTAACGGCTTTTTAGGTGTTCGGCATTGAGCCGAAAACCTATTGTTATTGTTAAGTTTTTTTTTTTTTTTTTTTTTTTTTTTCCTCGTATTCTTATCAGCGAACCTTCTCCGTCGATTTTTAACAAAAGTAAAGCTTATATGAACTTGAAACTTATCAGGAACATGAACCATAGTTAGTAGATGAAACCGCAACTTTTTTAGAATGATGACGTCATTGATGACGTCATTATGCTAAATAAACCATTAATAATTTGAAAATTCATATCTTGAGAACCAGAAAAGCTACGTACGAGATTCTTTCAAAACATAAAAGTTCTTGTAATGACCTTTAATTGTCGTGCACAGCTTGACCTCATTTGACCTTTACTTCCGGTCGAAACTGGAAGTTCAAAATTTCAAAAAATCATATCTCAAGAACTGCTAATGATATTGTCAAAATTTGAATGACTGTTTGAAGATCGGTTAGCCTGCTCAAACTTTTGCACAGACATAATACCAGTTTGACATTGTCTTCCGGCCGTAAAAGATGACGTCATTGATTGCGTCATTATATTAAATCAACGTTTAATATTAAAAAAATCCATATCTGAAGAACCGTATATGTTACATACAAGATCTTTGCACCATATGAAAGCTTTTCGATTACTCTACAAATCTTACACAGTGTGTGACCCCATTTGACCTTGACTTCCGGTCGAAACCGGAAGTTAAAATGTCATTTTTCCAAAAAATCCTATTTCAATAAAAAACAGGCTATAGTAATAACCATTACTTCATCTGCAAACACTTTAACCAGTCTACATGTCTTACAGAAAGTGTGACCCCATTTGACCTTTACTTCCGGTCGAAACCGGAAGTTGAAGTTAACATATAAAAAGATTCATAGGTCATTAACTAAACGAGGTACAGTCTTGAAACTTACTATTACCTTCAACTTTACTGTGCAGTAAACTGCACTGTTTTTTCTGGATGATGACGTCATCGATGACGTCATTACAATAAATCAACGTTTAATATTTCAAAAATTCATATCTGAAGAACCGTAAATGATACATACAAGATCTTTGCACCATATAAAAGATCTTCAATTACTCTGCACATCTTACACAGTTTGTGACCCCATTTGACCTTGACTTCCGGTCGAAACAGGAAGTTGAAATTTTATTTTTCAAAAATATTATTTTTCAATAACAAAACAGAATTCATTAATAATCATTACTTCATCTGAAAGCTCGTTAACCATTCTAAAAATTGTGTTGAAGATGTGACCCTATTTGACCCTTACTTCCGGTTGAAACGGATAATGAAATTTCACAGATAGTAAATTCATAATTCATCAACTAAACGTGATACAGACTTGAAACTTACTGTTGCCTTAGACATTACTGTGTAGATGAAACTGGATTATTTTCGGATTATGACATCATCGATGACGTCATTATATTAAATCAACGTTTAATGTTTCAAAAAATCATATTTGGGGAATCATAAAAGTTACACAGGAGATTTTTGCACCATATGCAAGCCCTTGAAATACTGTACAACTATCGCAGAGTGTGACCCCATTTGACCCATAGTTCATGTCAAAACCGGAAGTTGAAGTTTCATATGACTGACCTTCATGCCTAAAGATCAACACAAGGTACAAATAAATATTTTGCCCATCAGCACAGCACACAATATTGACCTTGTTTTCAATGACGCAATCACTTTATTACGTTCCAGCCGAACACCGTGAGTTTGTTCACAAACTCTCAATCTCTAGTTTTTCCTCGTGTTCTTCTTTCCCTGCGAACCTTCTCCAGCAATTTTAAACAAAAGTAAAGCTTGTACAAACTTAAAACTTACTGTGTACATAGGCAATAGTGAGTAGATGAAACCGCCACTTTTTTGGAATGATGACATTTGTCAAGAAACGGGAGTTATTACAAAGTGTGGTACAAGTTTAGCTATTGTGACCGGCTTAAATAAATGATCCTGCGGGACACGATCTTCGCTGTTCCAGACTTTTATTTGTATCTGAATTGAAGACGGAGAAAATAATGTGATGTTAAGTCTTCGACGTCAAAGGAAAGAGTCTAATTAAATAAACATAATTTAAATAGAACATTAAAAATAAAACTTACAAGTCACAAATACTATTTACAATGAATTAGGAAATCCTTAAAAGACGCGAGAATGTTGCCGTTTTCCAGCCTATAAATTATGTATTTTAGAATAAACAAATCAATGAAATAATCCGTGAACTTGGATAAAGACTATCTATAATAAACGATTTGCCAAAGATTGGAAATGGATGGCAAACAGAAAAGCACAAATAAAGGCAAACTAAATGATCTAATTAAAGTTCCCGCCAAAAGTTTAATGGCGTCCGCCATCTTGGAATTGTACCAAAATGAGAAGATAACTCCGCAAAATCAGCAATATTTACATCATTAAGTCGGAAAACAAGTAAGGCATTACTTCCGAACTCTAGTAATGCAAAACTATTAACAAAATCTAAGAGAGGAGACTTGAGGAAATTCAAATCAAAAAGAAATATATCTATAACGGGAGTTTTCTTTCCCGACTAAACACTAAGTAAATTAACTCTAGAAAACCGTTTCCTTGTCAAAAAGAAACATGTCATAAAATAAGCTAAACTCTACGATTAATTTATACAAGAGGAATTTATATGAAATCTAGGGGAGAATGGATGGAAAATAGAATGGTAATTACCTGAATTGAAGACGGAGAAAATAATGTGATGTTAAGTCTTCGACGTCAAAGGAAAGAGTGACCCTCTGACGTCTTGCGGCCGATGAGGGCGCGCTAACCGGTGTATTTAAAAAAGGTATGAATAAATGAAAAGTACCCGGATGTGAATTATTCTACTTGTCACATCCTCCCCTGCTTTAAAAAAAAATGTCGCCCTCGACATAGTGTTTACTTACAGCTGCACACAAATTAATTATGCACAGTGACAAAAATTTATACAATCGCAAATACATTAATTTGATATTTATACACATCAAATGGGGGAAAAGTAGGCAAAGTAAATCTTACTCTACAAAATGCTCATTTACTTTAGAAGGCATCACTGTTACCTTTGTCCATGGTGAACATAAAACAATGCAAAATCAATCTATACCATCATTACCAATAGTCATCTGATGTAAGCTAACGGGTAAAAATGACTATCTGGTGAACTATGGCTGAAATTAGAAATACACACAAAACTTGTTAAGCACTCGGGGGAATTATACAAGTTAAAATTTCAGGCAATTTGTCTACTTTGTTCTAGTCATCTGGCGTCTCTTCCATATTGCCAACAACTGCCTCCCTTTCTCCAGTTTCTCTTCGTACGTGTCTGATGAAGTAGACGTGTCTGAAGAAGATTTATCTGAAGGAGAGTTGTCTGAAGTAGACATGGGGAAGAACATACACGGGGTTAGGAGATTTCTGTGTACGGTTCTCTCCTTTCCATCACCGGAGCGTACCTTATAGACGGGGATGTTTTCATGTTTTGTGACCACAGTGTAGGGGTTGGGTTCCCATCTGTCCGCTAATTTGTGTGTTCCTTCGAAGTGTTTAACCTGCACGAGAACTCGATCACCTGCTCGGAGTGGTGCTTCTTGGGTTTTCTTGTCGTAGATTTGTTTCTGTTTTGCTTTTGCGTGTTGTGAAGTTTTGTTAGCATGATCATATGAGAACAGTATTCTTTCTCTGAATTGTTCCACGTACTCGTCGTACTTTGGAGCTTCATCAGTTGGTGAGTGGAAACCAAACAAGAGGTCTATCGGCAAGTTGGGGTGGCGTCCGAACATCAAAAAGAATGGTGCGTACCCTGTGGTGTCGTGACGCGTCGCGTTGTACGCATGCGTCATGACGCCGACATACTTCTTCCAATCCTTCTTTTGTTCCTCTTCCAGTGTGCCCAACATGTTAAGGAGAGTAGAGTTGAACCTCTCCGTAACGCCGTTTCCTTGAGGGTGGTACGGTGTTGTTCTGCTCTTCTTTATGCCAGAGACCTTACACAGTTCTTGGATGAGTTGGCTTTCGAAATTTCGGCCTTGGTCGGAGTGTATGCGAGTAGGGAAACCATAATGCAAGATGAAGTTCTCCCAGAGTATTTTTGCTACTGTTTCCGCTTTCTGGTCTCGTGACGCAAATGCCTGAGCGTACTTGGTAAAGTGGTCTGTGATGACAAGTACGTTTTCGAAACCACCTTTGCTCCGTTTTAGTTTGAGGTAATCGATGCAGATGAGCTCAAGGGGTTCTGTACTGAAGATACAGACGAGTGGAGCTTTGACTTTTGAAGGAGATGTTTTTCGAAGACAACAGCGTTTGCACTTCACACACCAGTCTTTGACATCTTTAGCCATTCTGGGCCAGAAGAACCTGTTACGGATCATATCTAGTGTTCGTTCAAAGCCCAGATGGCCAATGTCATCGTGTAGACCGGACATGGCTGTTGCTCGGTAACACTTAGGAAGGAGAAGTTGGTGTGAGAGTGTGTCGTCTGTTGTCTTACGAGCTCTGTAGAGGATGTTATCTTTAAGTCTTAGCTTGTCCCACTGTCTGAAGTAAATCTTACATTCAGTTGTTTCTCTGCTTCGCTGTAGCTGATTTGGTTTCTGACCGTGTTCGAGGAAGAATAGGACTCGTGATATATCTGGATCATCACGTTGTGCAAGGGCAATTTGCTTGGTAGTTAGCCTTGGCATTTCGTCTGTCTCACTGGTTACTGGTTTGGGATTGAGAAGCTTTGCCTGTCCTCTGGTTGTGACTTGACAGTTTGCGGGCTCTATGAATAGTTGGCCTGTATTAGGGTGACCAGTACATATGGCATTGACCACATCGGTTGGAATCTCTGTTGTGAAGGAGAGGGGTTTTGGGACATCATCGGCAGGTTGTGTTGTGAAGGGGACTGACGTAGAATCTGGGACTGGGTGTTGTTTTCTCGAGAGAGCATCTGCGACTGCGTTGTTCTTACCAGGTTTATACTTCACAGTGAAGGAGAACTGAGAAAGGGCAGCCACCCACCGTTGGCCTGTTGCGTCCAACTTAGCTGTGGTGGTGACGTAGAGTAACGGATTGTTGTCGGTGTAGACGGTGAATGTACTGCCGAGAAGGTAGTCTCTAAACTTATCCGTTACTGCCCATTTCATTGCCAGGAATTCTAGCTTGTGTGCTGGATATCTCGACTCTGCTGGATTTAAACCTCTGCTGGCGTAGGCTATGACGCGTTCTTGTACATCTTGGATCTGACTCAGGACCGCTCCAAGCCCAACACCAGAAGCATCGGTTTGAAGAAGAAAAGGCTTCTTGTAGTCAGCGTAACCGAGGATGGGGGCTGAAATCATCACTTGTTTCAGCTGGTCAAACGATGCTTGTGTTTCTTTTGTCCAGATATAAGGGGGTGGTTTGGTAGGTGCCCGCTTTCCTTTTCGTCGTGTCGGGTTGCCTGCCGTGAGCTTGTACAGTGGTGCAACTATCTTCGCATAGCCGTTCACGTAGCGACGGTAGTACCCAGTGAATCCTAGGAAGCTTCGTAGTTCTTTGTGAGTGGTTGGAGTTGGCCATTCTCGTACCTGTTCGATCTTTTCAGGGTCAGTGGACACACCTTTCGAAGAGACGATGTGTCCCAGATACTTGACTTCTGACTGGAGTAAGTGGCACTTTTGAGGCTTGAGTTTCAGTCCATGTTGAAGGAGACACGTGAAGACCTGATCCAAGCGCTCAATATGCTCGTCAAATGTGGATGAAAAGACGATGATGTCGTCGAGGTAGAGCAAACAAGTTGAGTAATTCAGCTCACCGAGGCACATCGTCATTAGGCGCTGGAAAGTAGCAGGAGCGTTCTGGAGGCCGAATGGCATGCGGTTGCATTCGTAGAGACCCATCGGAGTGGTAAACGCGGTCTTTGCTTTGTCCTTTTCGTCCATTTCTACTTGCCAGTAGCCTGACGTTAAGTCAAGTGTTGTGAAGATAGAGGCGTTACCAAGAGCGTCGAGGGCTTCTTCTATCCTTGGTAGTGGGTAGGCGTCAGGAATGGTCTTGCTGTTGAGCTTCCTGTAATCGATGCAGATCCTGAGAGAACCGTCTTTCTTGTGCGCAATGACCAATGGGGAGGCGTACGGGCTGCTGCTTCGTCGAATGACTTCGGCCTGCTCCATGCCTTTCAAGTGCTCCCTGATAGCTTGGTACTGGCTCGGTGGTATGCGTCTGTACGGAAGTTTGATTGGTCTATTGTCGACGAGTGGTATGCAGTGCTTCACAGTAGATGTACAGCCAAAATCTAGAGAGTCTTTGGAGAAGATGCTGTTATGTTTATGAAGGAGATCAGCGAGCTTCTTCTTGTTCATGTCATCTTGCAAGGCAGAACTGGGTAAGTCGAGTGATGGAATCAGTTCATCCAAATTAATGGATGAGATGGAGTTCACTCTACCAGCCGGCACGCCATGAAGGAGAGGAGTGGTAGTTGGATGAAGAGTTGGTGTCGTATCTTCAACAGCGAGGACATACGAAACTTGTGCCAGATTGCAGTTTCTTCTGATGGAGATTGGTTTGGAAGAGATGTTGTGTACCCTGACCGGGAGTTGACGGTCAGGACCGATGTCAGTCACAGTGCATCCAATTCTGAGACAAGATGCGCGGTTGTTTTGTGCACCTTCAATGATCGCAGTGTAGGAGCCACCTGCTGGATTTGATGGAGCTTGGCACATGACATCAACTTCTTCTCCAGCGGGGATGCAGCGGGAGTGACTTCCAGTATACCTAGCATATCCCATCTTTCCGCTTTGGCTGTCTTGGTTTGAAGAAGATAAATTGACGTAGGCTGTGTGCCAGGCTTTACTCTCTTCCTGTACAAGTTCCATGAAGGATTGACCTCTTTCTTGTTGTTGATCTTTCTTGGATGCTCTTATCACGTTAGTACCTATTAGGAGTGGAACCTGTGCTCTGTAGGGATCGGTAGGCACAACAAATGCAGGTACGTCTTGGTAGATGAAACCCATAGCTTCTAATGTGATAGGTATCACACCCAGATAAGGAACTGCCGATCCACTTGCTCCTTCTATGATTACGTCAGCTGTTGTCAGTTCAAGGTTTCTAAGGCTCGGGTGGGACTTCCATAAGTCGGATGTGATGGATGTGATCTGTGATCCTGAGTTGATGAGAGCTCTGCAGTTAGTTCCATGTATCTTGATTGTCTCTTCATTGTGTGGGCCAATCAGCTTCTGGTATTCTGGCTTGAATTTGGCTAGTTGCGGTTTTACAGATGACAAAGGGCTTAGTGGTTGCGGGGCTCTGGCGGTGTGCCCTGTGACCGCTGGCCCTGGTCGTTTAACGGGGGGCTACGACATCCTCTTGCGATGTGGCCTTCGTTACCGCACTTGTAGCACACAAAAACTCTGTTCTGGTTCTGGAGGTTTGGCGGTACTGTGGGTTGAACAGCCCTACGTTGTCGTGTGAAGTTGTCCACTTGTCGGGTCAGATGCTGCATTTGAAGTATGACATCTTGCATCAGGTCTGGGATATAATCTGGTTTCTGGCTGATAGCAGAATGTGGTCGAGCTATCTGTTCACGAAGGAGAGGCTTCTGTTCTGAAGGAGAGGTTGATTGGATGGGTGATGTCGATGTTTGTGGTTGTGCTTGGGTTCTTGATGATCTGTTAGTTAGAGCAGAGTCCAGTCTGTGTTCCCGTTCTATGAGTCGGAGTTCTGCTTGCATCTCACGAAATGCCATGTCCCGAGGTTTCATTGGGGCGAGTCTCTGTCGTATCTTGTCGTCTTTCACTCCTCTCATGAACTGCTGTGTTAGCATTCGGTTTCGGTCTGGCGGGGAAATTTGTCTGTACATGCGCTCCTCTGTGAGTCGTAGGGTTGCTTCCAGTTCAACAGCATAGATGCTTGCTGACTCGTTTGGGCGGCGAACTCTCTCGTAGAACTCTGCTAAAGGGTCTCCTCCGGACAATAGGTCGCCAAACTGTGCTTTGAGCTCGGCAAACGCATCTGTCGGGTTCTGGAGTTCTATGGGTAGGTTCAGGATGAGTTTTCTGGCTGCGCCTCCCAGGTACCGCACAACT
Organism: Marthasterias glacialis; assembly: GCA_911728455.2. NCBI lineage: Eukaryota > Metazoa > Echinodermata > Asteroidea > Forcipulatida > Asteriidae > Marthasterias > Marthasterias glacialis. The sequence continues at coordinate 9,380,974 of OU452240.1, forward strand.
GTTGAGAACTGGAGCTCTTTTGGAATAGCTGTTGTGTCCAGCAAGTACTTTGCATCTCGCACCCAATCGTCAACTGATGTATTCTTTTCACTTCCAGTGAAGGTAGGAATGTTTTTTACCTGATGGGAAGGCATCAACTGGAGATGTTGAAATTGTTGGTTTGAAGTAGATGAAGAGAGACGTCTGGGTTGGTGAGAAGAAGAGCTAGGTGGATTGTGTCTCGTTCTTGGCAAGTTTGTGAAGGAAGAAGAATATCGTCTTGGCATTGCTCCACTGCTGTTGACAGGGTTTGAAGGAGACTCATTGACATGTGATGGGTAGTGGGTTTGCACTGGTGGTGGTTTTGGCGTGCTTGGTAGTTCCATGAATGAAGAAGAGTGTCGTTGGGGAGTACTTCTGACAGCGTTTTGATGTGGTTGCTGTTGTGGTTGTTGCCGAAGTGTGTCGGTGAAATTCTGGCTGACACGTTTCCGGAGTTCAACCAGATCACTCAAAAACTCTTCTGGGAGCGAGGTTGGATGTCGACGTGTTCTTTGTGGAGAGAGATGAAGTATTGGGCGTTGTGGGGTTAATGTAGGAGGATGGTCGCTCCCAAACCGGTACTCTTCAGCAGGATTGTCTCTAGAGCTTGCCATGACTAGAACAAAGTTGACCTGAAACTTGTATAAAAATCTACCGGAAACTTGTTATAACAAACAACAATAGGATTTCACACTGTCTATTCAATTTCTGAAAATGCGTCAAAAATCAACCAATAGCATAACAAATCAAAACGCATCTGATTGAACACGATATGCAAATAATAAAAAAAAGGTGATTAAAAGAATGCAAAACAAAACATAATATATCCTCACCCAATTTTATGCAGCACAAGCCAGGGCTTACATAAAATCGTACACAGCAATTGACTTTCTGGCGCTCAAGACAAACTTTGATGCTTCTCACAAAAATGCAACTTCAAAGAATCTATAAATACTATATATTTAAAACACACCTGTTTTGTTTGTTAACACAGCGTTTAACCCGTTTAAGGAACATGTGTCTTTCCTTTCAACTTTAAACAGTTGAGTAGGATTGTTCAGGTTTCCTCATTGTTCAAAGAGAGGTTCACGGGGAGGCATTCCGACGGATTGGAGAGGTATTTCGGCCGTTGTTGAAGACCCGACGGTGAACAATTGTTAATGTCTCTTGACTTGTGATGCAAATGCTACCGAGTTTCAGGAAGCAGTTGTTCAAGGCTGTGCTACTGTTTCATCAGGGGGGTTCAGGATCTCGGCAATGGAGGAAGCTACCCGCAAAAATAAGGGACGTGAAGACAGGGCCTCAAACGACGGTGCACACGACGATCAAGGTTTCTTCAGCGTCTGTTGTCCGGTGGGGGTGGGGTAGCGAAGATGTCAAAAGTGGCCAAGGATGTCTAACCATGGGTAGGATGTCAAACCATGATTCTTGTTGAAGTCAATACAGCTCATCAGTGAAGTGATTTTCTTGCAGCGAAGATGTAAGTGTAGTTTCCGCAGACCGGATCTTCCACCATTTGTGACCGGCTTAAATAAATGATCCTGCGGGACACGATCTTCGCTGTTCCAGACTTTTATTTGTATCTGAATTGAAGACGGAGAAAATAATGTGATGTTAAGTCTTCGACGTCAAAGGAAAGAGTCTAATTAAATAAACATAATTTAAATAGAACATTAAAAATAAAACTTACAAGTCACAAATACTATTTACAATGAATTAGGAAATCCTTAAAAGACGCGAGAATGTTGCCGTTTTCCAGCCTATAAATTATGTATTTTAGAATAAACAAATCAATGAAATAATCCGTGAACTTGGATAAAGACTATCTATAATAAACGATTTGCCAAAGATTGGAAATGGATGGCAAACAGAAAAGCACAAATAAAGGCAAACTAAATGATCTAATTAAAGTTCCCGCCAAAAGTTTAATGGCGTCCGCCATCTTGGAATTGTACCATTATGAGAAGATAACTCCGCAAAATCAGCAATATTTACATCATTAAGTCGGAAAACAAGTAAGGCATTACTTCCGAACTCTAGTAATGCAAAACTATTAACAAAATCTAAGAGAGGAGACTTGAGGAAATTCAAATCAAAAAGAAATATATCTATAACGGGAGTTTTCTTTCCCGACTAAACACTAAGTAAATTAACTCTAGAAAACCGTTTCCTTGTCAAAAAGAAACATGTCATAAAATAAGCTAAACTCTACGAATAATTTATACAAGAGGAATTTATATGAAATCTAGGGGAGAATGGATGGAAAATAGAATGGTAATTACCTGAATTGAAGACGGAGAAAATAATGTGATGTTAAGTCTTCGACGTCAAAGGAAAGAGTGACCCTCTGACGTCTTGCGGCCGATGAGGGCGCGCTAACCGGTGTATTTAAAAAAGGTATGAATAAATGAAAAGTACCCGGATGTGAATTATTCTACTTGTCACATCCTCCCCTGCTTTAAAAAAAAATGTCGCCCTCGACATAGTGTTTACTTACAGCTGCACACAAATTAATTATGCACAGTGACAAAAATTTATACAATCGCAAATACATTAATTTGATATTTATACACATCAAATGGGGGAAAAGTAGGCAAAGTAAATCTTACTCTACAAAATGCTCATTTACTTTAGAAGGCATCACTGTTACCTTTGTCCATGGTGAACATAAAACAATGCAAAATCAATCTATACCATCATTACCAATAGTCATCTGATGTAAGCTAACGGGTAAAAATGACTATCTGGTGAACTATGGCTGAAATTAGAAATACACACAAAACTTGTTAAGCACTCGGGGGAATTATACAAGTTAAAATTTCAGGCAATTTGTCTACTTTGTTCTAGTCATCTGGCGTCTCTTCCATATTGCCAACAACTGCCTCCCTTTCTCCAGTTTCTCTTCGTACGTGTCTGATGAAGTAGACGTGTCTGAAGAAGATTTATCTGAAGGAGAGTTGTCTGAAGTAGACATGGGGAAGAACATACACGGGGTTAGGAGATTTCTGTGTACGGTTCTCTCCTTTCCATCACCGGAGCGTACCTTATAGACGGGGATGTTTTCATGTTTTGTGACCACAGTGTAGGGGTTGGGTTCCCATCTGTCCGCTAATTTGTGTGTTCCTTCGAAGTGTTTAACCTGCACGAGAACTCGATCACCTGCTCGGAGTGGTGCTTCTTGGGTTTTCTTGTCGTAGATTTGTTTCTGTTTTGCTTTTGCGTGTTGTGAAGTTTTGTTAGCATGATCATATGAGAACAGTATTCTTTCTCTGAATTGTTCCACGTACTCGTCGTACTTTGGAGCTTCATCAGTTGGTGAGTGGAAACCAAACAAGAGGTCTATCGGCAAGTTGGGGTGGCGTCCGAACATCAAAAAGAATGGTGCGTACCCTGTGGTGTCGTGACGCGTCGCGTTGTACGCATGCGTCATGACGCCGACATACTTCTTCCAATCCTTCTTTTGTTCCTCTTCCAGTGTGCCCAACATGTTAAGGAGAGTAGAGTTGAACCTCTCCGTAACGCCGTTTCCTTGAGGGTGGTACGGTGTTGTTCTGCTCTTCTTTATGCCAGAGACCTTACACAGTTCTTGGATGAGTTGGCTTTCGAAATTTCGGCCTTGGTCGGAGTGTATGCGAGTAGGGAAACCATAATGCAAGATGAAGTTCTCCCAGAGTATTTTTGCTACTGTTTCCGCTTTCTGGTCTCGTGACGCAAATGCCTGAGCGTACTTGGTAAAGTGGTCTGTGATGACAAGTACGTTTTCGAAACCACCTTTGCTCCGTTTTAGTTTGAGGTAATCGATGCAGATGAGCTCAAGGGGTTCTGTACTGAAGATACAGACGAGTGGAGCTTTGACTTTTGAAGGAGATGTTTTTCGAAGACAACAGCGTTTGCACTTCACACACCAGTCTTTGACATCTTTAGCCATTCTGGGCCAGAAGAACCTGTTACGGATCATATCTAGTGTTCGTTCAAAGCCCAGATGGCCAATGTCATCGTGTAGACCGGACATGGCTGTTGCTCGGTAACACTTAGGAAGGAGAAGTTGGTGTGAGAGTGTGTCGTCTGTTGTCTTACGAGCTCTGTAGAGGATGTTATCTTTAAGTCTTAGCTTGTCCCACTGTCTGAAGTAAATCTTACATTCAGTTGTTTCTCTGCTTCGCTGTAGCTGATTTGGTTTCTGACCGTGTTCGAGGAAGAATAGGACTCGTGATATATCTGGATCATCACGTTGTGCAAGGGCAATTTGCTTGGTAGTTAGCCTTGGCATTTCGTCTGTCTCACTGGTTACTGGTTTGGGATTGAGAAGCTTTGCCTGTCCTCTGGTTGTGACTTGACAGTTTGCGGGCTCTATGAATAGTTGGCCTGTATTAGGGTGACCAGTACATATGGCATTGACCACATCGGTTGGAATCTCTGTTGTGAAGGAGAGGGGTTTTGGGACATCATCGGCAGGTTGTGTTGTGAAGGGGACTGACGTAGAATCTGGGACTGGGTGTTGTTTTCTCGAGAGAGCATCTGCGACTGCGTTGTTCTTACCAGGTTTATACTTCACAGTGAAGGAGAACTGAGAAAGGGCAGCCACCCACCGTTGGCCTGTTGCGTCCAACTTAGCTGTGGTGGTGACGTAGAGTAACGGATTGTTGTCGGTGTAGACGGTGAATGTACTGCCGAGAAGGTAGTCTCTAAACTTATCCGTTACTGCCCATTTCATTGCCAGGAATTCTAGCTTGTGTGCTGGATATCTCGACTCTGCTGGATTTAAACCTCTGCTGGCGTAGGCTATGACGCGTTCTTGTCCATCTTGGATCTGACTCAGGACCGCTCCAAGCCCAACACCAGAAGCATCGGTTTGAAGAAGAAAAGGCTTCTTGTAGTCAGCGTAACCGAGGATGGGGGCTGAAATCATCACTTGTTTCAGCTGGTCAAACGATGCTTGTGTTTCTTTTGTCCAGATATAAGGGGGTGGTTTGGTAGGTGCCCGCTTTCCTTTTCGTCGTGTCGGGTTGCCTGCCGTGAGCTTGTACAGTGGTGCAACTATCTTCGCATAGCCGTTCACGTAGCGACGGTAGTACCCAGTGAATCCTAGGAAGCTTCGTAGTTCTTTGTGAGTGGTTGGAGTTGGCCATTCTCGTACCTGTTCGATCTTTTCAGGGTCAGTGGACACACCTTTCGAAGAGACGATGTGTCCCAGACACTTGACTTCTGACTGGAGTAAGTGGCACTTTTGAGGCTTTTGATTACATTAAACAGCGTCCTCTGGTAACAAGTTTCAAATCAATGGTGCTACGACACTAATTGTAACGGCTTTTTTTCCTCGTGTTCTTCTTTCCCTGCGAACCTTCTCCAGCAATTTTAAACAAAAGTAAAGCTTGTACAAACTTAAAACTTACTGTGTACATAGGCAATAGTGAGTAGATGAAACCGCCACTTTTTTGGAATGATGACATTTGTCAAGAAACGGGAGTTGTTACAAAGTGTGGTACAAGTTTAGCTATAAAAACCAAACATTGTATACAAATTCATCTTTTTATGTTCAATGTTTTTGAACTACGTCATTATGTAACGTTCAACCGAACACCGTATTTTTGTAATAAACAAAAATTCTATGTCTAGTTTGTACCTATTGTTGATCTTTAGGCATGAAGGTTTGTCATATTAAACTTCAACTTCCGGTTTGACAGGAACTAAAGGTCAAATGGGGTCACACTTTGTGCAAAACATCTAGAATTGCCAGAGAGCTCAAAATTGATGTAATGATTATTAATGTACCACGTTTCATTAATAAGATACACAACTTTGTGTTTACAAACTTATACTTCCGGTTTCGACCGGAAACGAAGGTTAAATGAGGTCACACATTGTAAACATTTGTAGAATCGCCGAAGGGCTTTAAGATTGAGTTATTATATTAATACACAAAATAACATTGATCAGATACGATTTTTTATAAAACAAACTACTACTTCCGGTTTCGACCAGAAGTAAAGGTCAAATGGGGTCACACCCTGTGTAAGATTTGTTTAATACTTCATGACCTTTCATATGAAGTAAAGATCATGTATGTAGCATATCTGATTCTGGAGATATGAGTATTTTAATATAAAACTTCAATTTAATATAATGACGACATCGATGACGTCATCATTCCAAATTTTGTTCTTTGTCATGTACACGCTTTGGTTTAAGTACATAGTAAGTTTCAAGTCCGTACATGCTCTATTTTTTGAGATAGCAAAATATTTTTTTTTTCGACCTCGTGTACCATTTTTCGTTGTGACGTAGCTATGACGTCATACATAATATTTTTAGAATGCTCTTGAGTTAAAGAAAATATTATGCATTGAACATTTTTTCATATTTTCATTCACTTAGGCTCTAGATAATAATAACATGATTTGTTACTTTAACTTCCGGTTTCGACCGGAAGTAAAGGTCAAATGGGGTCACGTTGTGCACCGCATTTGTAGATCTTTATAAGAGGTTTCATGTAATAAAAGTAGCTCTTTTGGTTTTGAAGATATGAATTTTCAAATTATTTAAGGTTTATTTAACGTTTATTTAACGTAATGACGTCATCAATGACGTCACCATTCCAAAAAAATTGCGGTGCCGTCTACTTACCGAGGTTGATGTTCATGAGAAGTTTCAAGTTCATACAAGTTTCAGTTTTTCTCAAAATTGGCGGAGAAGGTTCAGGCAGAAGAAGAAGACGAGGAAAAAAAACTAGACATAGAATTTTTGTTTATTACAAAAATACGGTGTTCGGTTGAACGTTACATGATGACGTAGTACAAAAACATTGAACATAAAAAGATGAGTTTGTACTCCAAAATAAGATCTATTGTTAGCCAAAGTTCTGTACCAGTAAATTGATCCTGCTTTATATGAAATCAGCCATACCACTCTTATTATCGAATTGAGTGTTGACATACCCATTATGGTGTTGGTTTGTTAAAGTGAATAAGACTCCATGAAACAACATAGGGGATGGGATTTACAGTAAATAAGTAGGCTACAATCGCAATTGCATTGATAAAAAATGTATATTTAGTCAACTGTCAATCGCATGCTGCAAGGTTTTATTGACACATTTATGAATGAATTAAACCTATGTAACACACATAGACAACAACAGTGTTTTGCATAAACGTATATAGGCCTATGCTGATATTAACAAAATGTTTGCAATTTTGATACCATTATCCGGTCTTCTTAAGTATATATGAATACTTCAATTAAAAGAAATGCTATGTTGATAATGTCCTTTACTTATACAAACAATATATTGTTTAATTCTGCTAAGAACATTATTACATGTATATAATATTATTGTTATCTGGTATTATTTAACAGTTTAGATGCAGTTTGAAGTTTGAACTATCTGTTTTTGTTTGTTCCACATATTATTTCAATAAAGACATTGAACAATAAAGAATAATTGTTATATACAATGTGTCGTGAATTTATTGTTTCTTCCCACAAATGCAATAATGTCTGTTTGACATTGGCATCAGGTTTTATTTTGTTTTTTGTTTTGCACCTAATGAAAGCCCTTTAAAATGTTCGCTCATCTGGCAAAGGATGTTATGCATTACAGATTTCAGAAACCCATTGAAATCTTTTAGAAAAGTGTGCCATAATGCGATCGTTAATGCAAAGCCACTCCGGATTTTTAGGTTTAGTTTTTCAACTGAAAATCTTATGTTACAATAAAAATTCCCCCAAAAATTCGCGCCATATGAGTTTTACAAATTTTAAACTTTGATTCATTGTAATTTAATGCCCGATGACGTCATTATGACGTAATTAGGTCTGTGGTGTCTTGATACCAAGGTTCACCTGTTGAGTTTCAACGTTCAAATCAATCTCAATCTTGAGTTATTCCGTAGATAAGCTTGAAAGTTGTTTTTTGATGAAAAAACACGGAGGCGAACTTTGACCCAGGGCAACGACCCGGAAGTTAAGGTCGTACGATTTTGGCGTTAACTTTTCAAATGTTGTCCAAGTCTTTATCTATTTGATGCCTAAGTATGAACATCATAGCTTGTATATTCGTTGAGATACAGCAACAAGCAAATGGTCATTTTTCAACATTAAAAACCTTGTCATGACGTCATCAATGTCGTCATCATTCCAAAAAAGTGGCGGTTTCATCTACTCACTATTGCCTGTGTTAAAATTGCTGGAGAAGGTTCGCAGGGAAAAAAGAACACGGGAAAAAAAAACAGAACAATAACAATAGTTGTTCGGCTGTTGGCCGAACACCTAAACAAACAGAACAATAACAATAGGTTTTCGGCTGGTAGCCAAACACCTAAAAAACAGAACAATAACAATAGGTTTTTGGCTGCTGGCCGAACACCTAAAAAATCTATACATAAGTTTTTGTGACATCACAAAAACAAGGTGTTCGGAATATGATAGTTAAAGTTGTTTTTTAATGTATCAACTTAAGTATCTACAAATATGAACATAAAAACGTAAAATTGTGCTTTGAAATACATTTAATTTGCAGCAGAGGACCTTCATGTTCCTAACTCTTACCATTTTTAAATGAGGAGCTACTTCCGGTTTGAACGGAAGTACAGGTACGCAATATGCAACAGAGAAGGACCTTACCAAACCTTGGTATTTTGTGAAAGAATCATGTTCCCACGTCTAACAACTTAAAAAATGAGGAGCTACTTTCGCCTTCACCGGAAGTAGACGTCAAAGAGGAAACAGAGAAGGATCCTCCCTAACCTTGGTATTTGGTGAAAGAATCATGTTCCTAGCTCTTACCATTTTTAAATGAGGAGCTACTTACGGTTTGACCGGAAGTAGAGGTCACAAAGGTCACGCAATGTGCAACAGAGAAGGATCCTCTATAACATTGGTATTTGGTGAAAGAATCATGTTCCTAGCTCTTACCATTTTTAAATGAAGAGCTACTTACGGTTTTACCGGAAGTAGAGGCCACACAGGTCACGCAATGTGCAACATAGAATGACTATCCCTACCCTACAATCTGATATAAGAATTGTGATTATATAATAAAAACTTCTTAAATTATGAATTTTTGAATATTTGAACTACCGGTTTGAACCGGAAGACAATGCTACATTGGGATTATGTCTGTAAGACAATTACGCAGTTTTGAATGACCTTTCTGATGATGTATAGATTGTAAAAATCCATTGTGTACTTCAGGAGTTATGATTTTTTTAAATAATAAACTTTGATTTAATATATATGAATATGAAAATAACTAGAAATGAGTTTTTGTGGCATCACAAAAACTAGGTGTTCGGAGTGTGATGTATAAAAAATATTTTATGTGTTAAAAGTTAAATGAAATTAAAAGTTAATCCAACTTATATTTAAGAAAATATGAAGAAAAACATACGTTAAATTGAGGTTTATAATACAATATTTAATTTGAACATCCGGTTTGGACAGGAATTTCTAACCACTTTTAAATAAGGAGGTACTTCCGGTTTGACCGGAAGTAGAGTTCAGAGAGGTCATGCAATGTGTGACAAAGAAGGACCTTCCTAACCTTGGTATTTGGTGAAAGAATCATGTTCCTAGCTCTTACCATGCATAAATGAGGAGCTACTTCCGGGTTGATCTTAAGTAGAGGTCACAGAGGTCACCCAATGTGCAACAGAGAAGGACCCTTCCTAACCTTGGTATGTGGTGAAAGAATCATGTTCCTAGCTCTCACCATTTTTAAATAAAGAGCTACTTCCGGTTTGACCGGAAGTAGATGTCACAAAGGTCACTTAACGTTTCACAAATGAAGACCTTCCCTAACCTTGATATTTATCGAAATAATCATGTTCCTAACTCTAACCACTTTTACATGAGGAGCTACTTCCGGTTTGAACGTAAATAGAGGTCATAGAGGTCACCCAATGTGCAACAGAGAATGACCTTTCCTAACCTTGGTATTTGGTGAAAGAATCATGTTCCTAGCTCTTAGCAATTTTATATAAAAAGCTACTTCCGGTTTGACCGGAAGTAGATGTCACAGAGGTCACTTTTTGTGTCAAAAAGAAAGACCCTCCCTTACCTTGACATTTGTCGAAAGAATTATGTTCATACCTCAAACGGTTGATTTTTTGTTGATTTTTAAATGTTTAAATAAGCCCTGTATTAAAGACTAACAAAGCGTGGAGTATGCACCTTGAGAAGAGACTAAGAACAACGTGTGGTTAATGTGCATAGCAATGGGGCATCGATGTCACACAGCCAGGCACACACACACGTGTACATGTATAATGGCATTGGATTTTGTACAGCAATGTTGGACACGCTTGAACGCACATGGACAATCGATTTGCGTTAAACGTCCGGTTTGAACCGGAAGTAAAGGTCAAAATGGTGTCACTCCAATGCAAAAGTTTGAGAAGACTCAATTCTCTACAATCTGATGCAAGATTTGTGATCATGTGATAAGTACTTCTTAAAATATGAGTTTTTGAAATTTTCAAAAAATTTCAACTTCCGGTTTGAACCGGAAGACAACGTCAAATTGGGGTTATGTCTGTGGAGCGTTTACGCAGTTTTGAATGACCTTTCCGATGATGTATAGATTGTAAAAATCCATTGTGTACTTCAGGAGTTATGATTTTTTGAAATAATAAATTTTGATTTAATGTAATTCGACACCCGATGACGTCATCATGACGTCACTCAAACGGTTTCCTGTCCTGGTGAAGTTCTAACTGTGTGTGAAGTTTGAAGTTTGTGTGACTTTAAGAAGTTTGCATTTGTTAGCGGACAACGTTCGGTGAGAAGAAGAAGAAGAAGTATTAAAAAAAAACTAGAGATTGAGAGTTTATGAACAAACTCACGGTGTTCGGCTGGAACGTAATAAAGTGATTGCGTCATTGAAAACAAGGTCAATATTGTATGCTGTGCTGATGGGCAAATTTTTTATTTGACCTTGTGTTGATCTTTAGGCATGAAGGTCAGTCATACGAAACTCCAACTTCCGGTTTTGACATGAACTATGGTTCAAATGGGGTCACACTCTGCGATAGTTGTACAGTATTTCAAGGGCTTGCATATGGAGCAAATATCTCGTGTGTAACTTTTATGATCCCCCAAATGATTTTTTTAAACATTAAACGTTGATTTAATATGACGTCATCAATGATGTCATAATCCGAAAATAATCCAGTTTCATCTACACAGTAATGTCTAAGGCAACAGTAAGTTTCAAGTCTGTATCACGTTCAGTTGATGAATTATGAATTTACTATCTGTGACATTTCAACATCCGTTTCAACCGGAAGTAAGGGTCAAATGGGGTCACATCTTCAACACAATTTTAGAATTGTTAACGAGCTTTCAGATGAAGTAATGATTATTAATGAATTCTGTTTTGTTATTGAAAAATAATCTTTTTGAAAAAAAAATTTCAACTTCCTGTTTCGACCGGAAGTCAAGGTCAAATGGGGTCACAAACTGTGTAAGATGTGCAGAGTAATTGAAGAGCTTTTATATGGCGCAAATATCTTGTATGTATCATTTACGGTTCTTCAGATATGAATTTTTGAAATATTAAACGTTGATTTATTGTAATGACGTCATCAATGACGTCATCATCCAGAAAAGACAATGCAGTTTACTGCACGGTAAAGTTGAAGGTAAAAGTAAGTTTCAAGACTGTACCTCGTTTGGTTAATGACCTATGAATTTTTTTATACTTAAACTTCAACTTCCGGTTTCAACCGGAAGTCAAGGTCAAATGGGGTCACACTTTCTGTAAAACATGTAGACTGGTTAAAGTGTTTTCAGATGAAGTAATGGTTATTACTATAGCCTGTTTTTTATTAGGTGTTCGGGCACTCAGCCCGGAACACCTATTGATTTTGTTCGTTTTTTTTTTTGTTTTTTTTAATACTTCTTCTTCTTCTTCTCACCGAACGTTGTCCGCTAACAAATGCACACTGATTAAAGTCACACCAACTTCAAACTTCACACACAGTTAGAACTTCACTAGGACAGGAAACCGTTTGAGTGACGTCATGATGACGTCATCGGGTGTCGAATTACATTAAATCAAAGTTTATTATTTCAAAAAATCATAACTCCTGAAGTACACAATGGATTTTTACAATCTATACATCATCGGAAAGGTCATTCAAAACTGCGTAAACGCTCCACAGACATGACCCCAATTTGACCTTGTCTTCCGGTTCAAACCGGAAGTTGAAAATTTCAAAAAATCATACTTTAAGAAGTACTTATCACATGATCACAAATCTTGCATCAGATTGTAGAAAATTGAGTCTTCTCAAACTTTTGCATTGGAGTGACACCATTTTGACCTTTACTTCCGGTTCAAACCGGACGTTTAACGCAAATCGATTGTCCGTGTGCGTTCAAGCGTGTCCAACATTGCTGTACAAAATCCAATGCCATTATACATGTACACGTGTGTGTGTGTGCCTGGCTGTGTGACAACGATGCCCCATTGCTATGCACATTAACCGCACGTTGTTCTTAGTCTCTTCTCAAGGTGCATACTCCACGCTTTGTTAGTCTTTAATACAGGGCTTATTTAAACATTTAAAAATCAACAAAAAATCAACCGTTTGAGGTATGAACATAATTCTTTCGACAAATGTCAAGGTAAGGGAGGGTCTTTCTTTAAGACACAATAAGTGACCTCTGTGACATCTACTTCCGGTCAAACCGGAAGTAGCTTTTTATATAAAATTGCTAAGAGCTAGGAACATGATTCTTTCACCAAATACCAAGGTTAGGAAAGGTCATTCTCTGTTGCACATTGGGTGACCTCTATGACCTCTACTTCCGGTCAAACCGGAAGTAGCTCCTCATGTAAAAGTGGTTAGAGTTAGGAACATGATTATTTCGATAAATATCAAGGTTAGGGAAGGTCTTCATTTGTGAAACGTTAAGTGACCTTTGTGACATCTACTTCCGGTCAAACCGGAAGTAGCTCTTTATTTAAAAATGGTGAGAGCTAGGAACATGATTCTTTCACCACATACCAAGGTTAGGGAGGGTCCTTCTCTGTTGCACATTGGGTGACCTCTGTGACCTCTACTTAAGAACAAACCGGAAGTAGCTCCTCATTTATGCATGGTAAGAGCTAGGAACATGATTCTTTCACCAAATACCAAGGTTAGGGAGGGTCCTTCTTTGTCACACATTGCGTGACCTCTCTGAACTCTACTTCCGGTCAAACCGGAAGTACCTCCTCATTTAAAAGTGGTTAGAAATTCCTGTCCAAACCGGATGTTCAAATTAAATATTGTATTATAAACCTCAATTTAACGTATGTTTTTCTTCATATTTTCTTAAATATAAGTTGGATTAACTTTTAATTTCATTTAACTTTTAAGACATGAAATATTTTTTATAAATCACACTCCGAACACCTAGTTTTTGTGATGCCACAAAAACTCATTTCTAGTTGAAATATGATTTTGTTGGAAAAATGACATTAACTTCCGGTTTCGACCGGAAGTCAAGGTCAAATGGGGTCACACACTGTAAGATTTGTAGAGTAATCAAAAAGCTTTCATATGGTGCAAAGATCTTGTATGTAACATAAACGGTTCTTCAGATATGGATATTTTAAATATTAAACGTTGATTTAATATAATGACGCAATCAATGACGTCATCTTTAACGGCCGGAAGACATTGTCAAACCAGTATTATGTCTGTACAAAAGTTTAAGCAGGCTAACCGATCTTCAAACTGTCATTCAAATTTTGTCAATATGATAGGCCGTTCTTGGGATATGAATTTTTGAAATTTTGAACTTCCGGTTTCGACCGGAAGTAAAGGTCAAATGAGGTCAAGTTGTGCACGACAATTAAAGGTCATTACAAGAACTTTTATGTTTTGAAAGAATCTCGTACGTAGCTTTTCTGGTTCTCAAGATATGAATTTTCTAATTATTAATGGTTTATTTAGCATAATGACGTCATCAATGACGTCATCATTCTAAAAAAGTTGCGGTTTCATCTACTAACTATGGTTCATGTTCCTGATAAGTTTCAAGTTCATATAAGCTTTACTTTAGTTAAAAATCGACGGAGAAGGTTCGCTGATAAGAATACGAGGAAAACTAGAGATTGAGAGTTTGTGAACAAACTCACGGTGTTCGGCTGGAACGTAATAAAGTGATTGCGTCATTGAAAACAAGGTCAATATTGTGTGCTGTGCTGATGGGCAAAATATTTATTTGTACCTTGTGTTGATCTTTAGGCATGAAGGTCAGTCATATGAAACTCCAACTTCCGGTTTTGACATGAACTATGGGTCAAATGGGGTCACACTCTGCGATAGTTGTACAGTATTTCAAGGGCTTACATATGGTGCAAAAATCTCCTGTGTAACTTTTATGATTCCCCAAATATGATTTTTTGAAACATTAAACGTTGATTTAATATAATGACGTCATCGATGATGTCATAATCCGAAAATAATCCAGTTTCATCTACACAGTAATGTCTAAGGCAACAGTAAGTTTCAAGTCTGTATCACGTTTAGTTGATGAATTATGAATTTACTATCTGTGAAATTTCATTATCCGTTTCAACCGGAAGTAAGGGTCAAATAGGGTCACATCTTCAACACAATTTTTAGAATGGTTAACGAGCTTTCAGATAAAGTAATGATTATTAATGAATTCTGTTTTGTTATTGAAAATAATATTTTTGAAAAATAAAATTTCAACTTCCTCTTTCGACCGGAAGACAAGGTCAAATGGGGTCACAAACTGTGTAAGATGTGCAGAGTAATTGAAGATCTTTTATATGGTGCAAAGATCTTGTATGTATCATTTACGGTTCTTCAGATATGAATTTTTGAAATATTAAACGTTGATTTATTGTAATGACGTCATCGATGACGTCATCATCCAGAAAAGACAGTGCAGTTTACTGCACAGTAAAGTTGAAGGTAATAGTAAGTTTCAAGACTGTACCTCGTTTAGTTAATGACCTAAGAATCTTTTTATATGTTAACTTCAACTTCCGGTTTCGACCGGAAGTAAAGGTCAAATGGGGTCACACTTTCTGTAAGACATGTAGACTGGTTAAAGTGTTTGCAGATGAAGTAATGGTTATTACTATAGCCTGTTTTTTATTGAAATAGGATTTTTTGGAAAAATGACATTTTAACTTCCGGTTTCGACCGGAAGTCAAGGTCAAATGGGGTCACACACTGTGTAAGATTTGTAGAGTAATCGAAAAGCTTTCATATGGTGCAAAGATCTTGTATGTAACATATACGGTTCTTCAGATATGGATTTTTTAAATATTAAACGTTGATTTAATATAATGACGCAATCAATGACGTCATCTTTTACGGCCAGAAGACAATGTCAAACTGGTATTATGTCTGTGCAAAAGTTTGAGCAGGCTAACCGATCTTCAAACTGTCATTCAAATTTTGACAATATCATTAGCAGTTCTTGAGATATGATTTTTTGAAATTTTGAACTTCCGGTTTCGACCGGAAGTAAAGGTCAAATGAGGTCAAGTTGTGCACAACAATTAAAGGTCATTACAAGAACTTTTATGTTTTGAAAGAATCTCGTACGTAGCTTTTCTGGTTCTCAAGATATGAATTTTCTAATTATTAATGGTTTATTTAGCATAATGACGTCATCAATGACGTCATCATTCTCAAAAAGTTGCGGTTTCATCTACTAACTATGGTTCATGTTCCTGATAAGTTTCAAGTTCATATAAGCTTTACTTTTGTTAAAAATCGACGGAGAAGGTTCGCTGATAAGAATACGAGGAAAAAACTAGACATAGAATTTTTGTTTATTACAAAAATACGGTGTTCGGTTGAACGTTACATGATGACGTAGTTCAAAAACATTGAACATAAAAAGATGAATTTGTATACAATGTTTGGTTTTCATAGTTAAACTTGTACCACACTTTGTAACAACTCCCGTTTCTTGACAAATGTCATCATTCCAAAAAAGTGGCGGTTTCATCTACTCACTATTGCCTATGTATACAGTAAGTTTTAAGTTTGTACAAGCTTTACTTTTGTTTAAAATTGCTGGAGAAGGTTCGCAGGGAAAGAAGAACACGAGGGAAAAAAAAGCCGTTACAATTAGTGTCGTAGCACCATTGATTTGAAACTTGTTACCAGAGGACGCTGTTTAATGTAATGACGTCATCAGTTTTAAACTTGAAAACGCAGAGTCCTTTACCTACTCACACACTGAGACCACTGTCCAAAGCTCGTTTTATACTGACCAAAGAACTAAAAAAGAATTGCTTTATAACAATTCTTTCCTTCAACTTCCGGTTGGAACCGCAATACAAGGTCAAATTGGGGTCATTTTTTTGAGACATTTAAATTATTTCCAAAAGACCTTTGCGATGATGTGTAGATTGTAAAAATCCATTGTGCACTTCAGGAGTTCTGATTTAATGACTAAACTTTGATTTATTGTAACTCAACATCTGATGACATCATCATGACGTCATTGTTTTATTTCGCGTCTTCATATTGAGGTTCAAGTATATGCACAGTTTCAAGGTTCAGTTTAATTTCAATTTTGAGTTATTTATTTGAAGAAAATTTTGGAGGAATTAACATTTAAAGCAACATAATGGTCTCTATGAGACACCGTATAACACATGGTTTTGATTTTGTTTGATATATTGAAAGTGAAATCAAATAAAACCTTTAAATATGAATATGAAAATAATTAAAAAGAGCTTTATCATATGTATTTCATGGGGACTTCAGGTTTGGGCAGGAAGCGAGGTCAACTCAGGTAACTAATAATTATAAAGAACCGCATACATTTATTGTAACTCGACTCCTGGAGGAAAAACAAGTTACCTTTTTGGTTTTAACTGCCAGGAAAAACAATGTTTTCGTGCTTTCCAAAGTGTTCCTTTTCCACGCCGTGCAATTGGCTGCCGCCAGGTTGTGTGTTCAAAATAGTATTCATATTGCCTTTTATCAAAACATTAACCCTTGCTGCCCTTCGTTTTGTTCGGTATCTATGCGGTGTCAATAAAACAAAGTGTGTATCGCTAGTGACGTTGGTGGCGCTATATCAAATTAACGGTCTTATTTTGTAACATCACGAACACTGGTGTACTATACAGTCAATCTGACATTTGACAGATTCAAATTCCGAGCTCATTATCTGTATTAAAATGTTCCAAAGTTTTATAAAAACTACCCCACTTTGATAAACATCATAAACACAAGTGTGCACGGCTAAAGAAATACACGGACATTTTGAAAGGCGATGACTTTACTTTTAAACTTTACTTTTAAACAGTTTTACTCAGCGTATCCCGACAACAACTCTCGCGGGGGTAAAGTGCCTCTGGCCCCGCTGTTGCACATTGTGACTCTCGTATGTAAGCACGTACGTGATCGGTATAAATAGAACGAAAGACGATCATTTTGTCAATTGCATTTTCTCCACCATTATACATCAAACAACTCACGTGAGCATGTGATCGTCTCAGTAAAGTCTCCTCTTCCTCTCCCTGTCACAATTAAGCCACCAGAATGACATAAAGGGAAACATTTCCACACTGAACTTGGCATGACTTACATGCTTTTCTTTGCGTCGCCATTATTACACACACACACACACACACACACGGAGAACTTAACAACACACAGCAAAGTTCGATGAACTGTGACAAGACCTGACTTGTCGCGTGTAGGTATATACACAGCATGCAGTAAAAGCCTAGAGTGCACACGCACGGGGTGCAGTACATTGAGGGAACTGTACAGACTTTATCGCCGATCGCGCTAAAAACGGCACTTTTCACCTTATTATTACCTTGTTATCTATTACCAAAAAATTCAACACGTAGTTTGCTCAAAAAAAAAAAAAAAAAAAAATATTTTTTTTTAAACTCGTCGTCGTAACAAACTGTAACATTTGATGACGTCATCAATGTAATATTTTCAAAGGTCATAAACTACATTCAAATGAGGTCACACATTGTAAAAATTTATAGAATCGTCGAAGGGCCTTAAAATTAAGTTATTATATTAATACACAAAATAATATTATTCAGATACGATTTTTTATAAAACAAAACTACTACTTCCGGTTTCGACCGGAAGTAAAGGTCAAATGGGGTCACACCCTGTGTAAGATTTGTTTAATACTTCATGACCTTTCATATGGTGTAAAGATCATGTATGTAGCATATCTGATTCTGGAGATATGAGTATTTTAATAAAAAACTTCAATTTAATATAATGACGTCATCGATGACGTCATCATTCCAAATTTTGTTCTTTGTCATGTACACGCTTTGGTCTAAGTACGTGGTAAGTTTCAAGTCCGTACATGTTCTTTTTTTTGAGATAGCAAAATAATTTTTTTTTCGACCTCGTGTACCATTTTAGTTGTGACGTAGCTATGACGTCACACATCATATTTTTAGAATGCTCTTGAGTTAAAGAAAATATTATGCATTGAACATTTTTTCATATTTTTATGCACTTAGGCTCTAGAGCCCAAATTAACATGATTTGTTACTTTAACTTCCGGTTTCGACCGGAAGTAAAGGTCAAATGGGGTCACGTTGTGCACCGCATTTGTAGATCTTTATAAGAGGTTTCATGTAAAAAACGAATCTTGAACGTAGCTGTTTTGGTTTTGAAGATATGATTTTTCAAATTATTTAAGGTTTATTTAACGTTTATTTAACGTAATGACGTCATCAATGACGTCACCATTCCCAAAAAGTGGCGGTGCCGTCTACTCACCGAGGTTGATGTTCATGAGAAGTTTCAAGTTCATACAAGTTTTAGTTTTTCTCTAAATTGGCGGAGAAGGTTCGCAGGGAAAGAAGAACACGAGGAAAAAAAAAAAAAAAAAAAAAAAAAAAAAACTAGACATAGAATTTTTGTTTATTACAAAAATACGGTGTTCGGTTGAACGTTACATGATGACGTAGTTCAAAAACATTGAACATGATTTATTGTAACTCAACATCTGATGACATCATCATGACGTCATTGTTTTATTTCGCTTCTTCATATTGAGGTTCAAGTATATGCACAGTTTCAAGGTTCAGTTTAATTTCAATTTTGAGTTATTTATTTGAAGAACATTTTGGAGGAATTAACATTTAAAGCAACATAATGGTCTCTATGAGACACCGTATAACACATGGTTTTGATTTTGTTTGATATATTGAAAGTGAAATCAAATAACACCTTTAAATATGAATATGAAATTAATTAAAAAGAGCTTTATCATATGTATTTAATGGGGACTTCCGGTTTGGGCAGGAAGCGAGGTCAACTCAGGTCACTAAGAATTATAAAGAACCGCATACATTTATTGTAACTCGACTCCTGGAGGAAAAACAAGTTACCTTTTTGGTTTTAACTGCCAGGAAAAACAATGTTTTCGTGCTTTACAAAGTGTTCCTTTTCCACGCAGTGCAATTGGCTGCCGCCAGGTTGTGTGTTCAAAATAGTATTCATATTGCCTTTTATCAAAACATTAACCCTTGCTGCCCTCCGTTTTGTTCGGCATCTAATCGGTGTCAATAAAACAAAGTGTGTATCGCTAAAGAACGTTGGTGGCGCTATATCAAATTAACGATCTTATTTTAACATCACGAACACTGGTGTACTGTACAGTCAATCTGACATTTGACAGATTCCAATTCTGAGCTCATTATCTGTATTAAAAAGTTCAAAAGTTTTATAAAAACTACCCCACTTTGATAAACATCATAAACACAAGTGTGCACGGCTAAAGAAATACACGGACATTTTGAAAAGCGATGACTTTACTTTTAAACTTTACTTTTAAACAGATTTACTCAGCGTATCCCGACAACAACTCTCGCGGGGGTAAAGTGCCTCTGGCCCCGCTGTTGCACACTTGTGACTCTCGTATGTAAGCACGTACGTGATCGGTATAATAACGAAAGACGATCATTTTGTCAATTGCATTTTCTCCACCATTATACTTCAAACAACTCACGTGAGCATGTGATCGTCTCAGTAAAGTCTCCTCTTCCTCTCCCTGTCACAATTAAGCCACCAGAATGACATAAAGGGAAACATTTCCACACTGAACTTGGCATGACTTAATACATGTTTTTCTTTGCGTCGCCATTATTACACACACACACACACACGCAGAACTTAACAACACACTGCAAAGTTCGATGAACTGTGACAAGACCTGACTTGTCGCGTGTATGTATATACACAGCATGCAGTAAAAGCCTAGAGTGCACATGCACGAGGTGCAATACAGTAACTGTACAGACTCTATCGGCGATCGCGCTAAAAACGGCACTTTTCACCTTCATATAACTTCGTTATGCAACAGCCAATTTTGTTCAAATTTCACAATTAGGCTTTTATAGTCTTATATTACCAAAAAATTCAACACAGAGTTTGCTCCAAAAGAAATTGAAATAAAAAAAAAAAATATTTTTAAACTCGTCGTCGTAACAAACTGTAACATTTGATGACGTCATCAATGTAATATTTTCAAAGGTCATAAAGTACATTCAAATGAGGTCACACATTGTAAACATTTGTAGAATCGTCGAAGGGCCTTAAAATTAAGTTATTATATTAATACACAAAATAATATTATTCAGATACGATTTTTTATAAAACAAACTACTACTTCCGGTTTCGACCGGAAGTAAAGGTCAAATGGGGTCACACCCTGTGTAAGATTTGTTTAATACTTCATGACCTTTCATATGGTGTAAAGATCATGTATGTAGCATATCTGATTCTGGAGATATGAGTATTTTAATAAAAAACTTCAATTTAATATAATGACGTCATCGATGACGTCATCATTCCAAATTTTGTTCTTTGTCATGTACACGCTTTGGTCTAAGTACGTGGTAAGTTTCAAGTCCGTACATGCTCTATTTTTTGAGATAGCAAAATAATTTTTTTTTCGACCTCGTGTACCATTTTCGTTGTGACGTAGCTATGACGTCACACATCATATTTTTAGAATGCTCTTGAGTTAAAGAAAATATTATGCATTGAACATTTTTTCATATTTTCATGCACTTAGGCTCTAGAGCCCAAAATAACATGATTTGTTACTTTAACTTCCGGTTTCGACCGGAAGTAAAGGTCAAATGGGGTCACGTTGTGCACCGCATTTGTAGATCTTTATAAGAGGTTTTATGTAAAACAAGAATCTTGAACGTAGCTCTTTTGGTTTTGAAGATATGATTTTTCAAATTATTTAAGGTTTATTTAACGTTTATTTAACGTAATGACGTCATCAATGACGTCACCATTCCCAAAAAGTTGCGGTGCCGTCTACTCACCGAGGTTGATGTTCATGAGAAGTTTCAAGTACATACAAGTTTCAGTTTTTCTCAAAATTGGCGGAGAAGGTTCGCAGGGAAAGAAGAACACGAGGAAAAAAAAAAAAAAAAAACAGAACAATAACAATAGTTGTTCGGCTGTTGGCCGAACACCTAAAAACAGAACAATAACAATAGTTGTTCGGCTGTTGGCCGAACACCTAAAAAAAAAAAAAAAAAAAAAAAAAACTTAACAATAACAATAGGTTTTCGGCTCAATGCCGAACACCTAAAAAAAAAAAAAAAAAAAACTTAACAATAACAATAGGTTTTCGGCTCAATGCCGAACACCTAAAAAAAAAAACCGAACAAAATCAATAGGTGTGCCGGGCTAGTGCCCGAACACCTAATTAAAAAGAGCTTTATCATATGTATTTCATGGGGACTTCTGGTTTGGGCAGGAAGCGAGGTCAACTCAGGTTACTAAGAATTATAAAGAACCGCATACATTTATTGTAACTCGACTCCTGGAGGAAAACAAGTTACCTTTTTGATTTTAACTGCCAGGAAAAACAATGTTTTCGTGATTTCCAAAGTGTTCCTTTTTACACGCAGTGCAATTGGCTGCCGCCAGGTTGTCTGTTCAAAATAGTATTCATATTGCCTTTTATCAAAACATTAACCCTTGCTGCCCTCCGTTTTGTTCGGCATCTATGCGGTGTCAATAAAATAAAGTGTGTACCGCTAGTGAACATTGATGGCGCTATATCAAATTAACGGTCTCATTTTGTAACATCACTTTTACTGAACACTGGTGTACTGTACAGGCAATCTGACATTTGACAGATTCTAATTCCGAGCTCATTATCTGTATTAAAAAGTTCCAAAGTTTTATAAAAACTACCCCACTTTGATAAACATCATAAACACAAGTGTGCACGGCTATAGAAATACACGGACATTTTGAAAAGCGATGACTTTACTTTTAAACTTTACTTTTAAACAGTTTTACTCAGCGTATCCCGACAACAACTCTCGCGGGGGTAAAGTGCCTCTGGCCCCGCTGTTGCAACTTGTGACTCTCGTACGTGATCACGTACGTGATTGGTATATATAGAACGAAAGACGATCATCTTGTCAGTTGCATTTTCTCCATTATACATCAAACAACTCACGTGAGCATGTGATCGTCTCAGTAAAGTCTCCTCTTCCTCTCCATGTCACAATTAAGCCACCAGAATAACATAAAGGGAAACATTTCCACACTGAACTTCGGACTTGAGTCCGCACACCTAAAAAAAACTGTACAAAAACAAGAGGTCTTCGGACTCGAGTCAAAACACCTAAAAAACGTACAAAAACAAGAGGTCTTCGGACTTGAGTCCGGACACCTAAAAAAAAAACAAAAAAAAAAAAAAACGTACAAAAACAAGAGGTCTTTGGACTTGAGTCCAAACACCTTAAAAAAAAAAAACGTACAAAAACAAGAGGTCTTCGGACTTGAGTCCGAACACCAAAAAAAAAAAAAAAAAAAAAAAAAACGTACAAAAACAAGAGGTCTTTGGACTTGAGTCCAAACACCTTAAAAAAAAAACGTACAAAAACAAGAGGTCTTCGGACTTGAGTCCGAACACCTAAAAAAAAAACCCGAACAAAATCAAGAGGTGTTCCGGGCTGATTGCCCGAACACCTAATTATGTAGCAGCTAACCCCGGTATAATTTTTTTTTTTGCGAACATGATCCTAGATATATTTTGGGAAAAGTCGGAAAATTTTGCGGTGATCGGACTAAGCGTTAAAAAGTTACGGGGGAAAAATTGGTAGGGGGTACATTATGCCCCCGGTCCTGATAGGGTTAAATTGGGTATTTAGCCGCCTGTCAGTCCTCTGTTTTTTCCAAAGTTTTTGACTGATTTTGATTAAAATCAACTGTTCATTTGAACGAGCTTTACGTGATGACGCCAACATTTCTTTCAACCCTTTTTTTTTCGCTTTGACCTTGGGTCACAGCGCTCTGGATGTTTTTTAGTGATTTGTGTTAACTTTTTGAAAACAATTTCCATTTAATTTTGATTTTTTTTGCCAGAAAAGTGATAGTGATGAATCACGTGATAGTCTGACATGCTTTTGGTGTTCAAAATGGCCGCCATATTTGGCGGCCATTTTGTATTTTGTGTTTTCAGGCTGGAATTAGGGTATCAAGTAATATCATGTTATTTTTAACAACAGAATATTTTCAACATGCTAATTTCTTACGTATCACTCAAACAAGTATTTAGATTTGTCAACAACCAAGCCTTATCATTGCTTCCTCGGCCCTGGGAGGCGCCATTTTGATTTTTAAGTGAAAACAAAAGAAAAAACATACAAACAAAAAATAATAGCATTTTCCCCCAAAATGGTATAAACTAAAGGATTATGGCGCCCGAACGGTGACTCTATTTATTAAATTGGGTTGTAATTTTATTAATCATGTTAAAGGTGATCAAGTTTTCAAATTTTCAAAATATGTGGATAAAAAATACAGAAATTAGAGGGAATTCACGACTTTTGACCCAACATGGGAAAAAACAGTTAATAACACCAGCCTTTTAGTGACAGTTTTTCGGAAATTGATTGATGTCATCATGTAGAACATGGGTGAAATGAGCATTTCTGGTAAGTTTCATTGAAATCGGTCAAAAACCTTGGAAAATTAGGAGGGGAGGCATTATCTGTAGGTAGGTTTATCTCAAAGATTGAAGAATCTGTTATCTTTTTTGACCACAAGCAAACAAAAGCAAGAAGAGCTGACAACTTCTTTTTTTATATTGTAGTTTGGTGACTGTCGGCCCTGCACTTATTAGGTTATGGTTTACCGCGAAAATGACTCTTTTTCTCAGTAGAGCTGATACATGATTTTCTAATGCGTGGATATCAGCAGTGAATGATTGCACATCATTTTTATTTCATTATGTAGAGGAAAACAAACGCGGCTGTAATTATACGCCCAAATTGTCTTAAAATAACTCTCCAGAAGTACCCCTTTTTGCGGAAAATGTTCAGTGCACCGTACTCGGTCACTGTGAGATTATAGATCGAGCTACTCCACCAATGCAGGTGGTATTGTGCCAGGTTTGGATCAAATAGCCAACATTTTAACTTAACTGACTAACCCCACCTTGTCGAATTTTCTAGATTTTACATGGTCTTCTCATGAACTAACACTTAACATGTATCAGTAAATGTTGTCAACCTAAAGCTGGACCTCAGATCAATTAGTAACACAAACGTGCCTTATCTTGATTCAAAAAGAGTTGTATACAGTGAAGTTAAAAATAACCTCTGAAGATGCTGTTTCCGATTTTTTGCCGATTTTACACGAAAGGTTTAAATTTTAAACGGCTAGTTTTATAGATTCGAGAGAAGATAAGCTTTCATTAGTTTCACGAAAAAATCTGCAAATGATAAATGGTGGTAAAAACATTTTGACTTAATTTGTAATTGTCTTTGTAATAAATTATTTTTAATTTGTAAGGATGTGATAATAGGTGTTGCTTATGCTTTGTGATTTAAAACTGAAATCAATCAATCAATCAATCAATCAAACAGTCAATCAACAATCGATCGATCGATCGATCGATCCAAAAAATCGATCGACCAACCGACCGACGAACCGATCAATCACTCAATCAATCAAATTAATTATTCAATCATTTAATCATTCAATAATAATTTGTAAAGCATTTTGTTTTGTATTTATTGCAGCGCGTGAATCTCCGCGTATAATCATTCCACCCGAAGGTGCAACTTTTGTGGAGGGTACGGTATCCACACTCAACTGCACGTCAATCTATGACGACAATATCATGTGGTCCATCAGCGGTAAACCATTTGGGGAGGTCGTCCTGCTTGACTCAAATGCAGACGACGGAACAGTCAGCGTTGTGTCGTTCGTCGCTCTACGATCTCAGCACCATCATGAACTGAAATGTGAGATACCATCGGCCGTTGAGGGCACTAACGAAGGTTGTTCTAGCAATCGCATGTAAGAACATGTATTCCTGCCTCCATGGGATAACTTGTCATATTGTAGTAAACAGCTTGATGCACCATAGACAAATTCACACACTTTTTACGTGCGCGTTAGCCGTGGAACGTTGGTGCATGCTGGTCATTGATCTCCATTAATACCATAGAGCTATATATTGACTAGAGTGCTAGCATCGTGCGTACGTTGAAGCCGCCTGGGCGCAACCATGTTTGTGTACAAACCTATGGAAAACTTGAAATCTTGTACGGCTGGGTTACGGCTATTTGCATACCACTGCTTTATTCCTTTTCCTTGCGTTATTAAATAACTTATACCAGAAATAAGACGTGCAATCAGTGAATTGATTTGAACCTCAGCGCAGGCGTACATAGTACTGCATGCGCTCGTGCGTCACGTATGTGCCGTGACGATTTTTGGGGATTTCTTGCATCGCTTAATTTTCTGTAATGAAGAAAAAACTTTGTACCATTTATTCAAAGATTGAACATTTAGCCACGATTCACGATATATATTTATTTAACAATAATTTAGTTCCATTTAAAAAAACAATTCGCCCTATGGGAAAAAATGTATCGCTGTAACGTTACGTTTCTTGTTTAGGTGGTAAAATAATACACAGTAGTATTACTATTTACAGAAAGTCACACCGTAACCTTATATCTGTCATGATTAAAATGCCAGTTAATTAAAAATACAAATTAATAAAAGGCTGACCAGCCTTATATTCTCGGGGCCTACGTAACCTTATAATTTAGTTAATCTGAATAATTATCGGCTCACGCATGCACACGGAGTGTTTTAAAAAAGGTATTGTTAGTTCATCGTTCAAGAAACTGAAACCCAGTCAACAGGATTAAGTATGCAGAGTGTTTAAAAACGACGTTTTAGTTCATGGTTCTTGCCACCAAAATTGAAAATAAAAACATTTTTCGTTAAAACTGCTAAATGAACATTCAAAATTTGTTCGATCGCTTTGTCAAAATCTTTCCAAATACAGACAATGCATCTTTAAGCGACACTTTGGTATGAACATTATATACAGTCAAAATTACTATTTCTTGTCAGTGCCGGCCATAGAGCTATCTCTATTGTGCCGGCCCGTGTCACCCCTCAATCGTTCGTCACGTCCACTTTCAAGCCGAAGTGTGACGCGTGCTTGAGCTGCGTCATGAAGCCGTAGCCGCGCGCACGGAAGACATGCAGAATACTCGCTGGCAAATGTTCTGTGAAAATTTAAATCTTTGACGCACTATGACTAAAAATGTCTGCGTGCAGCGCGACTTCAAAACGGTTGTGCATAATACAATGTAGAGTTAGCGCTCTAGTCAATGTATATAATAGACTTGACCCAAGTCATACTTTCGTGGAGTCCTTGTCCATCTGAACAATCGACAATCGATCCACTGCTGCAATTGCCCATCGCAGCTTTATTTCAGCGCTTTATTGTACGAAAGTACAACTTGAAGAATTCGCCAGGAGGCACCCCCCCCCCCCTGCGTGATATGTAATTATTCATAATGCATATGCAACAGACCATTACAGGACCGAATTTTCCCGAACGCGAACGAGTCATAATGAAAGTACTCGAAGCGCTTAAGCCCTAAAACAATCAGACACCTCCCCTGCGCGCATGAAACTGCAGGCAACTTAAAAAAAGAAAAAAAAAACCACACACACACAGTCTTGTGCACGTGAACGATGGCGTTGCGTGTGCACGGGCATGAGAGTTATCGTAACGAAAACTTGTTTCTCTGTCTTCGGTAGCCCCACTGATAAATTGGTTTTAGTCATATAGCGTAACAAATATACCGACCTATTGTTGTGTTAATGGGTGCAAACAGAGACATCGAAAGGACAACCTAGTTGGGTTTTTCTCCATTCCACGGGCTCAGAAGAGACGAAAGTTGTGGTTGGATTTTTTACAATCCGACGGCACCGAAGGCGAAGATGGGCCTACTTATCTTCGCAAACGAGTATGCGGAGAGCATTTCGTATCAGGTAGTACTAATATTTTAAGACTGAGGCCTAAACGTTTATAGGGTAGCTTCACCTACATTAATAAAGTAGCCATTTGTTATCTAATCCTCTTAGGCCTAACGTTACTCCCAAATCCAAACATCAAATTCCAATTTTTTGGTAGATTTAGTTTATTGGAAATTACACAACAAAATCACGAACTTAGAAAACATTGTCCCAAAAGCCGGCCACCGATAACGGTATTCCATATAATTACTGTGACGTTATCCAAGTAGCATAATAAATTAATATAAAACAGACAGTTGAGTCCAATGTTCGTACGATCAAACGGAATTAGCATGAAGTACACGTACTATACACAAACTACGTTACCACACGATTAGAAAAAGACGACACGTTTCAACATTTTGGGCTACACAATCCACAAAACTGTAAAATTTACTCCCGTATATTAATGATTACAGAGATAAAACACCACTTGAAGTTTGAAGTCACCCATACAGGTAGTGTTCAGTCTAATTACTTTGAAATCTTGATTCTACCGTTTTTGAAAGTGAAAATGGTCCGCTGCCATCATTCTACAGTTCTACAGTTTTCTACGGGCGCCCCGCTCACGGCCATGCGCGCGATTATGCAAATTAGGTTTCGCGAAGTTTACCGAGCGCTGGTGTAATGGTATATAGCTTGAATATGTAATGAACACGTCCGCTGCTGACCAATGAAATTGGTTTAGTTTTCAACGACTCGTACATTTTCAAAGCGGGTGTTGTCAGTTTATTTCTACCAAGTTACATACAATTATGACAATAAAAAATCGGTATTGATATCTATGGAAATACTATGGTATGGTAAAGTTGTTGTATAATAACATGAAGCTTAATTGAAAATAAATAATAATCTGTAACAATTAGACTATTTGAAGTGTTCAAGGTTGACCCAAAACGTAACGAATAAGTCCATGTACAAAACAACAACACTGCATATCTATGCCATGCAGCCTGCATTGATATTGCACGCCGATTCCCCGAATGCTGCTGTCTCATTTGCTGCTACCCAAATCGGTAGATGAGCCATATTGGCCGTGCGTAAACCTGTGGCGAATGAACCAAGTCGGGTTTTGCGATCTGGAATTCACTGGATTGGTAATTAATTGACACTAGAGGGCGCGCGTTACAAAAAGCTCAGACACATTATTACTGACTCAATCACCACGAAACCCGACTTGAACCAAGTCTATACAAAGCTCTATGATTAATACTGACTAGATAGCACACGTCGATTGCGTTTGTCCACGTTTGATGATCAGCGGTGCGGTACTAATGATCACCATAATGCTGACTGGATAGGACACGTTTTTAAGAGAGTTTTGAAAATTCAAACGCGAGTCGTCACACTATTCTGTGCACAACGCAAACAAATGAAGGTTGGTGTCGAGGTAAATAATTTACGCCAAAATTTACTTTATATTTTTCTGCAGTTAAAAAAAAATAGGGGGTCTAATGGGCTACGATCGACCGGGTTGGTGAGGAGATCTGAGCCACTCCTCCCCCCATGAAAAGTCCCAGATGATCAGCGTCTCCAACAGCCTCTCCTAACCAGTTTTGAACTGTGGGCAGAGGTGTGCAAGGCGAGTTTCTGGTGCCTGAAAACCAGACTGCTCTGGGTAGGTGGGGCTCGTTAGACATGGTAGTTAGTCCACCTAAGAGACGGTAAACTCTGATTCCAAACCCGGGAAGGTGGGGCCCGTCAGTCATTGTCGGCAACCTACCTAGGAAAAGGTATACTCCGATCTAACACCCCTCATTAGGCAGCAATGGTGATGGTACCGTCTCCCTGGCAGACGAGCTTCTTACAACGCCAATGGCAGGTTCGGTGTTATCTGAGGCAGAAAACCCTCACAGGCACTGCTTGGCCGTTACTACTTTCTCCAACCGTCGGGCTCCTGCTCTCCGTTGGATTCTGAAGGTAGGAACCCAGAGGGTGATGCTACCCCAGTGCACCGTAGACAATCACTTTACACTTTTGCACAAGCTGTCGGCGACAAGAAGATTGTGTCGATGGGAAGAGAATGGCAAGTCTTGCGGCGATGGAGTAATGGCGGTGACAACAGGCTTGAGATGCTGGAAGTTGGCAGTCTACGCTCTACACGTTAGCGGCTAGGGAGTGATGGCCGTACTTTTCGAGAGGGCAATAGAGGGTGAGGTCCTTCCCTAGCGATGAGGCAGCCCTCTTTAGGGATCGCACTGCCTCCCTGCATTCCAAGGAAGCCCCAATTAAAGGCGGGGTAAACAAAGCTTGCTCACACCAAACCTGGTTGGCTGCCCACGGTCAGCGGGTCTCCAACATAGTGGGAAGAATACACGGAATATAAGGAAACAAAGACAGTTATCGCTGGCATCATGGAATGTCAGAATCCTACTAGACACTAAAGCAAGTAACCTCCCAGAGAGATGTACAGCTATAGTGGACAGAGAGCTGCTGAGATATGCCATCGACATCGCAGCCCTACAAGAAACGAGGATGTCTCTTACAGGTTCCATAAGAGAGAAGAGCTACACACTGGAGCGGCAGAGACAAAGACGAGCACAGAGAGGCTGGAGTTGGCCTCGCGATTCTAAACTCATTAGCTAATAAGCTTCCCAAAGCAGTAAATGACCGAATGATGACACTTCGTCTACCACTTGACAAAAGCACCTTTGCTACAGAAGTCACCGTCTATGCCCTAACCTTACCCATCCAGGGTGATGCAAAACACCGCTTCTATGAAGATATATACACCAGGTGACAAAATAATTATTCTTGGAGATTTCAATGCCAGGGTGGGAGGAGACCATGTAGCCTGGAGGCCAGTCCTTGGTAAATTTGGACAAGGGAACTACAACTCCAATGGGGAGCTCCTTCTTTCACTGTGCAAGGAACATGACCTTGTCATTACCAACACCTTTTACCAAGTACCAGAAAAATGGCTCTTTTCCTGGCAACACCAGTGATCCAAACGCTGGCACCTACTGGATTATGTACTTACATGAAGGCGTGATCTACAGGACTCTTGCAGCACTCGAGCCATGAGAGGTGCAAACTGCTTCACTGATCACCTCTTTATTTGAGCCCGCTTCCAGCTGCGTCTTCATATCAAGAAGGCCAAAACAGTAACAAAACCACAAAAGAAGCTCAACATTTCACTCCTCGGCTCTGTAAGTGCCAAACAGCACTTCCAGGAAAGTATCAGCAGCGCCCTTGAATCCTACAGAGCAGACACAATTAGTACCAATGTGGTGGACCGCTGGCACACTCTCCATGAAACAATCTATCATGCAGCATCCTCATCACTCGGCCACCCTACCCGCAGACATGCGGACTGGTTTGATGAAAATGACAGTAACATCCACGATCTACTCTTTGCAACCCACACAGCTAGAACCAAATGCCTGCTGAATCCTGACTGTCCCACTACCAAACAGGAATTTAACAAAGCAAAGGCTGCTCTCCAGCGCCAACTTCGAAGCATGCAGAGCTCCCTGGTGGCAGTCAAGAGTGAAGGAACTCCAAGAGTTGGCAGACAGAAACAACTCCCAAAGCTTCTATGCCGCCCTGAAAACAATATAATGGGCTCTCCTCAACAGGCCGTCTACAGTGAGAGACTACCTCCTGCAACTTGTGGACCAACATCCATTGCAGGAGCATCTTAGCAGTCCACCTGCTTTCAAGGAATGTGTGGATGCTGTTAAGGGTATGGCAAATGGCAAGGCACCAGGTCTGGACGGGATTCCAGCAGAAATCTACAAACATGGAGGGGATCCCTTGCTTCACGTCATACATGACCTGTGTGTAGACTGTTGGAAGGACGAGCTCATCCCACAAGCCTTCAGAGATGCTAAGATTGTCCCAATCTTCAAACGCAAAGGAAACCGCCAGGACTGCAACAGTTACAGAGGCATCTCTCTGCTCTCCATCGCAGGGAAAATCCTGGGGAAGATGCTTCTCAAACGATTACAGCTCATCAGTGAATCAATCCTTCCAGACACCCAATGTGACTTCCGCAGCGGTCGCTGCACCACAGACATGATATTCACACTTCGGCAGATTCAGGAGAAGGCAATAGAACAACATTTGCCTTTATTTATTGTCTTTATGGACTTCTCAAAAGCATTCGATTCAATCTGTCGAGACGCTATCTGATCCTAGCAAAATTTGGATGTCCCCAAAAACTCGTTGCATTTATCCAACAGTTCCACGATGATATGCAGGCGCAGGTTGCAACATCAGGCTCAACATCCCAACCATTTGCAGTATCCAAAGGTGTCAAACAGGGCTGCGTTCTGGCTCCAACGCTGTTTACTATCTTCCTTGCAGCTATTTTGGAGATCTTCTCTAAGGAAGTTGATGAGGGAGTCTTCATCACCACTAGATCTGACGGCCAGCTGTTTAACCTTCAACGGCTGCGTGCTAAATCAAAGACATCGCTATTTTGTGTTCGCGGGCTCCTGTACGCCGATGATACTGCACTCGTTGCACACTCCATGCCTGCCATCCAGCACCTCATCTCCAAATTTGCGGACATCAGCATGGGTTTCGGCCGCAAAATTAACATTAAGAAAACCGAGGTCTTGCACCAACCATCTCCTGGGGAAGCCTACAGAAAGCTAGAATCGCCTCTGCGTCAGGTGCCTTTGGTCGTCTCAGGAAGAGGCTATGGTCCCAACGAGGTATCAAACCTGCCACCAAGTGTAGTGTGTACAGGGATGTAGTGTTGCCTTGCCTCCTCTACTCCTCAGAGACCTACACCCTCTATAGAAACCACATCAACAAACTCAGCAGTATCCAGGTGCGACATGTCCGGTTGATTCTCGGAATCAAATGGCAAGACCATATAACAAATGCAGAGGTCCTTGAACGGGCAAACATGCCTAGAAACATCCTTTTGACAAGACAACTCAAGTGGACCGGACACACTATCAGAATGTATGACAAGCGCACTCCAAAGGCAGTATTCTATGGAGAGCTCCAACAAGGACACCGCCACCGAGGAAGGCCAAAACTGCGCTACAAAGACTGCCTACAGCGACACCTCATACTCACCTCAACTTACCCATAGATTCCTGGGAGACCATAGCCAAGTGCAGACAAGACTGGCGCCATGCTGTTAAACAAGGTGCACTGGTAGCCGAATCTCAACGCAATCAGCAAGCAGAGACCAGGCGGCTGAGAAGGCATCAACAACCTCTCCCAGACCAGTCACGCCCCTCCTTCCAATGCGACTGCGGAAGGAGAGTTTCCAGCCGCATAGGCCTGCACTCGCATCAGCGCAGTTGCAACTAAAAACCCACCTGACTTTCAAGACGCCGACGTCATACTCGAAACCGAGTGACAGCTGATGATGATGATTTGCTGCAAGCTCTCACCATTAGGATCTTCAGCGTCAGTTTAATGACGTGGCTTATCAGGCTGATCGTTCGATGAAATTTGCATTCAATCGCTCCTGGTTTCTTTGGCAACGCTATAAAGATAGATTTGCTGAGATCCTCAGGTATCTCACCACTGTCGTACACTTCGTTAATCACTTCGGTAACCTTCTCAATCCCGAAATCACCCAAGGCTGTTAACATCTCTATGACAATCTCATCTGGTCCTGCCGCTTTGTTCCTCTTCATCTTGGTCATTGCTGCTCTCACTTCCGATCTTAGTATCTCGGGTCCATCCATGTGTTTATGTATGGTGGGTCTCACTCCTCTGTTGTCATGAAAAAGCTCTCCCATGTATTCAGTCCATGGTTGCAGCACCTTTTCTTTCCATGAAAATCGTGCCATCTTTTAGATTTTATGCATTCAGACGAAGAGCATGTTTCTGTCCTATTTCCTTGATCTGTTTATGCACACTAGATGCGTCTGTGTTTTTCAGTTACTGGATCTCATCATTTTTCATTTAGCCACCCCTCCTCTTTTGCTTGTTTGCATTTTCCCTGAGAATTTTGTCTTGTCTTTTACATTCTGCGCTGTGCCTTTGGAATATCTGCTGCCTCTCTTTCATCCATTTTCTTCTCATTTGCTTCTTTTTCTCCAGGATGATTTATTTTGCTGTTGTCACCAGCGCCTCCTTCAGGATGTTCCATTTGGAATCGTTTTCATTTGCTAGAGCTTCGAACTTATTCTTGAGTGTAACTGCATAAATTATGCCTGCTTGAGAATTGCGTCACTGTGTTGCTTTTAATATTATAGTTTTGGCATTTCTATGTGTGACTGGGAGAAGGTCACTCCCACAGTCTGCACTTGGGTATGTCTTAAATCTTTTGTTGAAGATCACAATAGACTATTTGTTTGTTGGCATCTCCCCCCTGGACTTTTCCAAGTCCGCAAGCGCCTTGGTTTTTTTTAAACCAGTGTTGGTTATTACCTGTCCATTCGCTGTGCACCATTGAGCCCATCTTTCTCGGCACTCATTGCGTGACCCAAGTCCATGTTTACCAACCCTTTCATAATCTTGTTCACCGCCAACCTTTGCAATTAGGTCCCCCGTAATGATGATGATTTCTTAAGATTTACATTGAGACTATAAGTGTGTCGTAAAACTTGTCCATCTCTTCTTCACTGCTGTCCAACGTGGGTGTGTACACCGTGATTGACATGTTGAATGGCTTCCCTTGTAGTTTCACCAGAAGAACTCTTTCCGGTAATTGTTAATATCCCAAGACACATGTCCAGTATGACTTCAACCCCTCTTTCATGTTTCTTTCCTCCTGAATATATTAATCTGCAATCATCGCTTACAAAATCTCCAGTTTGCTTCCATCTTGTTTCACATACTCCTAAAATGTTAATTCTTAGCCGTTTCATCTCTTGTTCGAAGTTTTCCAGCTTTCCACTTTGATACAGCGTTCTTACATTTCATGTTTCATTTGCGGTCTTATCCTTTTTGTAGACAGTCGCTTGATGACGGTCAGGCACCACCTGCTGCGCATGGTCATTCTTACCGAGCGAGGAATCAGTTTTCTAGCCACTGTCTGATATATTCTGTGAAGTGTGTTTTGCCCTAATCGTTCTAGAGAAATAGTGGAGAGGTTTCCTGTTACCTTCTCCATGGTGTTTTTATCAAGACACCATCTTTATAGCTAGCTGGCCATTGACTCTATCGAGTTCATCCGCCCTTTGGTGGATCTTGTTTTAATTCTACTGCATGGGTTACTCAACTGGGTTACTCAAACAAATTCGAAGTATACTATATTTATCGATGAAAGTTGATTTTCCTCATCACCGATAAGCATGAATTTGAAGTCACACCTGCTCCAAACTTTCCAAGTCTAATGTATGTGACATGCGTTGTAGTTACTCCAAACTTGGCGGTTCTCTGATCAGGGGATCTCCATGGTTTATTTACGGAGCCTGTGTTTACCATGTTTACGCGTCAACCACGTCCACCGATTACAAGCAGCATGTAGGAATTGCGTTGAGCTAGTTTTTGTATGATGATTCATGCAAGCAAAGTTTAATAACTGGACATTGCTTTCTTCAAAGACTCGAGTTCTTCTCAGAACTGGGTCAAAAGAAACGCCTTTAATTTGTAGTGGTCAAAAACAGATCAGGTAAGAAGACAAAGACCATGTTGTAAAGGTATTATTTACGTAAAGCACATAATGATTGCAGACTAAAGCACTTACTTGTGGAAGGAAATCCAACTTTTCGGAACATCTATGCGTCTTGTGATTCGATAATTTAGCCTATAGGCCTATTTGTAAAATCACCATTGCTGTAATTGCACCTTATATTTTGTATTTAATGGATTTCAATTTTTTTCAAAACTGCAGAGAGAAAAGTAAATTTGATGCAAATAATGCACCTCCCCCCAACCTTCATTTGTTTCCGTTGCGTAGCAGTGTGACGACTCGATCGCCTTTAAATTTTCAAAACTCTCTTGAAAAACTCGCGCGTTTACGCATGGCGCGCAATGTGTCCTATCCAGTCAGTATTTTGGAGATCAATGGTTTTACACCACCGCAGCTAATCGCACGCGCGCGGACACGATAATAGTGCGTCAGCGCGCGCATGTACCAATCAGCATAGAGAATTCACAGTACTTGTGCGTCGATGCGCGCGTGCGGTGGCCATAGCTGCGGAAACGCCCATGAATGAGCTGCTCGAATTAGTCTTACTAGTAACCCAAAACTAACCAATTTTAGGGCCAATCTGCGAAATAATTTTAAAGGAGCTGATTTCAACTGATTTGGGTAGGATTGGGTGTCAACATATGCCCAAAAAGTAAGATGAAATTGGGGATGGGAAGTTGCATTTTGGGGGTCAAAGGTCATTGAGCTTTTCAAAAAGTTGTAAAAATTGCATTTTGGCAACTAAATGTCACACATGGTTGATCTTGGTGTCAAAATGCTCAGAATTGTACTAGGAGGAAAAAAAATCCTAAAAATTAAATATTGCCCTCCAAAATTAGGTCAAAGGTCAAAAGTAGCGATTTGTCCCCGAAATTGCATATTATTTACCAAAATTTAAAGTTTACATGAAAACTATTTTTAAAGACGCTGGTTTCAACTGAATTAGTAGGTAATCATGTCAAGATATTCAAATTAAAAAAGTAATGTAGAATAGGGAATGGGGAAGTTGCACTTTGCGGGGTTAAAGGTCATTGACCTTTCAAAAAAATGAAAAATGTATTGCGGCAACTAAATGTCGCGCTTGGTTGATCTTGGTTTCAAAATGATCAAATTGAAGTAAAAGGAGATAACAAATAAAAATAGCACCCTAATGACCAAATATTGACCTTTATTATTGAGGTCAAGGGTTAAAATCATTGTTTTTAGTGCTTCACGCAGCGCTCATAACAAGCCATCAGGAAAATTAATGCATGTTATGATGAAACAAAATGTCCTAATCCAAGACATCATTCGAGTCAGTTTTCACGCTCACAACACTGGGTCCTGAGCTAACTTTGAGCTGCGGTGTCGCTGTCGAACGTAGTCTGTTTATAGAACAGATCATATCCAAGGAGATGTTTGAGTTTCTCAACCCCCACAACCACCAGATCAAAACACCCAGCCTCTACCTATTACCGAAGATCCATAAAGCCCTCCGGGTGGGACACGGTTTGTCGGAAGGCCGATCATCAGTGGTTGTGGGGCCCCAACTCAACAAATCTCAAAATACATGGATTTGTTCTTGCTTCCAATTGTCAAGCAACAGAGCACATACACACGAGACACCTCACAGGTTGTCAAAAAACTCGACAACTTGACATTGGACAAAGATTATTTCCTTATCACCTTGGATATTGTTTCGATGTACACAAACTGCCCACAAAAGGAAGCAATAAATTCAGTTTGTGATGCCTCAGTGCTATACGCTATATACCCAAACCAACAAGAAAAACACACGTTATCTCTTAGAACTTATTATGGGCGCAAACATCTTTGAATTTAATAACAAGTTCTACAGACAAACAATAGGCGTGGCGATGGGTAGCAAATGCAGTCCTGAAATTTGTGACATAACTCTGTTCAAATACGAAAAAGAAATAATTCTCCCAACCAACCCTGAAATATTGTGCTACATGAGATATAGAGATGATGTACTAATCGTCTACAATAACCGAAACAGGGCGGAGGATTTTATTAGGACGCTTAACAACTTACATCCAACATTGAAATTCACCTCGGAGATCTCTGAACTGAACAAATCACCTTTTTAGACCTCGTGATTTACAAAGGAGAGCGTTTTCAAAAAGAAGGGAAACTGGACACTCGAGTAGCAACAAAAACGGATACTTTCCAATACCTTGCTCGAGATTCAGCACACCCTAAATCTGTATTTGGCGGCGTCATTAAAGGTGAAATGACTAGATGCAAATGTATATGCACACACTCAAAAGATTTTGAGGAGAAGGTCAATTTCTTCAAGACTAAACTGTTAGAACGTGGATATAATACGGACGAACTGACCCCCTTCACAAAAGCAAATGAAGACCAGAGGAATTCAATGTTGGCTGCATCACATAATAACAAACAAGAGACAAAACCTCCAATTGTATTCACTTTGCCATATTTTCCACAGGTCCATCATTCCACTCTAAAACGTGCTCTCTCTAAACACTGGCACCTTTTAGAAGAAAACGACCATCTCAATAGTCTCTTCTCAGCCCCACTACTGCTGGCCTAGAAACGGCAAAAACATAAAGGACTCAATATTACGAGCTAGATTGCAAGACCCCACCGAAAATGACTCGCTCCAAAAGATGAAGAAAACTTGCAATTCTTGGGAGAATTATTGGAAGAACAACAGTACTGGGCCGAATAAAAACCAGTGAGAAACAAGGCTCAAGTGAAGTAGATGAGTTCATATAGGCAATGGCCTACCAAAACTTTTTTTTTTAAAGAACACTTTGCTCGGCCTTTACTACGGCCTTTGAGCCTTTTACACTCACATGAACTATAACGGGATTACACTGGTTTGCACCAAGATCAAAAAAATCAGAAAGAAAAAAGAACAAAATGGTGACTGACGAAGTGTATCTATAAAAGCACAGAAAATAATGCTCTGACACCCCTCCCTAAAAGACTATACACAGATGGGTTCAGCATATTATCACCGGTAAATTTTGAAATTGGACAACCCTCTCTTTTCCTTAGCCTTTACGAGTTTTGTAGGGCCTGCTTTGTTTAAAAAAAATTATATAGGAAAGACCAGAGCCTATGGACATTCCACTTTCCACACAGAGGTCTTCGTATCTCCTGTAAAAACAACTAGAAGTTGTCCAGGAATGGTTAATTACCATAATGCCCTCGTAAGTCATCAATTACATAAGCACTTGCTCCTGTTTTGACCTTTGACCTCACGTTTGGAGGTAAAGATTTGGTCATAAGGGATCTTGACTTAATTTTGCCTCCTTCTAGCAACATTCAGATCATTTTGACAGATCAACCACGTTCAATATTTATAGTTGCCGTACCTTTTTTTGCATTATCGTGATGCCCATGCCGACCAAAATCAATTGAAATCTGCATCTTTAAAAACATTTCGCAGATAAAGTTAAACTTAGGGTTAATTAATAAGCATTTTCGGGGATAATTCACTTCTTTTGACCTTTGACCTCATTTTGGGGTCAAGATTTAATTCTTAGGGTTTTGTTTTATTTGTTTTGCTACTTCTGTTATAATTCTGAGTATTTTGACACCAAGATCAACTATGTGCGACATTTAGTTGCCAAAATACATTTTTTTAACATATTTTTTTAAAGGTCAATGACCTTTGACCCCAAAATGCAACTTCCCCATCCCCTATGTCACCTTACTTCTTTTTTTGTTTGCATATCTTGACACCCATACCTACCAAAATCAGTTGAAATCAGCTTCTTTAAAAAAAATTCGCAGATGAACTTTAGTTTAGGGTTACTATATAGACCTTTCCATTGTTGATAAACAAACCACGCTGGTTGGCATGGACGGCCAAATGTAGCAAAACACTAAAGTCTTGTTGACAGACGTTGTGACCAAATTCAAGATTTTTGCAACTTTCTACTTAAAGAAAACACATCCCATTATTGCTTGGTTTGTTTCCAACAACTTTTGAATTTTTTCCTAATATTTGTGTAACATTTTTGCAAACTGTGATTACTGTTCGTGCTTTGCATTCATCGCTCCCCGTAGTTTTTCCATCTTGGTTGGCAAAAACTCGGGCTGTGACGTTGCAAAAGAAAGGTATAGAGAGGTTTCACGTGACGTCACCCGATATCTTTTTCTAATGCTGCGCGCACAAAATGGACGCTGGAAATCATTCAGCAGACGACGCGCCAGCCATTGAGTTTGCACATGGCTGTACCCAACATGGCTGCGAAATGAATTTTTTCCCGGGGTCACTCAACCTCTCTAGTTAACCCGCTGTGGCTCAATATAGCGCCTTCAGATGTAAATTTAAGGTCGGAATCAATGGTGGTCCTCATACAAAACTAAAAAAAAAAACTGTTTGCAATTCGTAATTGGCCTCCTTATTTTAGGGTATGTTTCTATCTCGAGGACTACTTTTTGTCATCATTTACAGATCCGCCTCCTTTAACCTCTCGTTGAAGAATCAGTGGAAACCCAAACACATTTTGGTGCGAGGTAGACGCACCAAAATCCAGCTGCTAATATCTCATGGGTTCCGCGGACCAAGAGACTTTCAAATTTCATTGGGAATTCAACACTGGACCGGAATAAACGCTTATAGTAGCATAACACGTAGCGAGCTGACGGTCGATCCGGTTTTTGCGACTGGTGCCGGACACTACACTTGCATATAGCGTCGAATGCATATGGCAATAGTTCGGCAATGATTCCGCTTGTTAAAACACGTAAGTACAAAACAAGTACCAATACTTTCCCGAGTCCATACACCGATGTGTGTTAAGCACTGTATACTCAGTACTTTCCCGAGTCCATACACCGATGTGTGTTAAGCACTGTGTACTCAGTACTTTCCCGAGTCCATACACCGATGTGTGTTAAGCACTGTGTACTCAGTACTTTCCCGAGTCCATACACCGATGTTTATTAAGCACTGTATACTCAGTACTTTCTCGAGTCCATACACCGATGTGTGTTAAGCACTGTATACTCAGTACTTTCCCGAGTCCATACACCGATGTGTGTTAAGCACTGTATACTCAGTACTTTCCCGAGTCCATACACCGATGTGTGATAAGCACTGTATACTCAGTACTTTCCCGAGTCCATACACCGATGTGTGATAAGCACTGTATACTCAGTACTTTCCCGAGTCCATACACCGATGTGTGTTAAGCACTGTATACTCAGTACTTTCCCGAGTCCATACACCGACGTGTGTTCAGCACTGTACACTCAGTACTTTCCCGAGTCCATACACCGGTGTGTTAAGCACTGTATACTCAATATTTTCCCGAGTCCATACACCGATGTGTGTTAAGCACTGTATACTCAGTACTTTCCCGAGTCCATACACCGATGTGTATTAAGCACTGTATACTCAGTACTTTCCCGAGTCCATACACCGATGTGTGTTAAGCACTGTATACTCAGTACTTTCCCGAGTCCATACACCGACGTGTGTTCAGCACTGTATACTCAGTAGTTTCCCGAGTCCATGCACCGGTGTGTTAAGCACTGTATACTCAGTATTTTCCCGAGTCCATAAACCGATGTGTGTTAAGCACTGTATACTCAGTACTTTCCCGAGTCCATACACCGATGTGTGTTAAGCACTGTATACTCAGTACTTTCCCGAGTCCATACACCGATGTGTGTTAAGCACTGTATACTCAGTACTTTCCCGAGTCCATACACCGATGTGTATTAAGCACTGTATACTCAGTACTTTCTCGAGTCCATACACCGATGTGTGTTAAGCACTGTATATTCAGTACTTTCCCGAGTCCATACACCGATGTGTGTTAAGCACTGTATATTCAGTACTTTCTCGAGTCCATACACCGATGTGTGTTAAGCACTGTATACTCAGTACTTTCTCGAGTCCATACACCGATGTGTGTTAAGCACTGTATACTCAGTACTTTCCCGAGTCATGTGCAAAAAAATCACTGGCATTTTCCTCATGTGTGATTCAAACCCACGACCCCACCATTACTGAGACTGCCCGGTAGCTAGAGGCAGTTCAAATCGTATTAGCAGCGGGTACCGCTACCATTAGAGTAGATGTACATTTTTACACATCGGGGATAAGAATATTACCCCACCCTAGGAAAATGTCTATGAATGTTTTTCCACAGGACTCTGGAAAGTACTGAGTATACAGTACTTAACACACATCGGTGTATGGGTACAAATTACAAATACTATTCTTTATCCCCTATGCAAAAATTAACACGTATATTAATTATTTAAACTTATAAAACTTTGTTTTCCGTTAGAATAATACCATCAAGCCTCATTTCTGTCTTCGTTCTAGGCCGTGTCAGAATTGACGGCTTCGGCATCACTGACAAGACTATTTAATCTTCAATGTTGTACAGCTGCAAACGGTCTTAGTCGTACGCAGTCGCTTGATTCGGACACGGCTTTAGAGAAATGTCTCTGGCAACGACTGATGGTGTACATTAGTGGAAACGTCGAAAACAAACCAATCGGCTCTTCTTGCTTCGAGCCAACACCTGTTTAAAAACAAAGCCTCAAATCCTGCAAAATGTTTTCACCCCAGCAAAAAGTCTGTTTACTTCACTGAACAGAGGTCTGCCTGTAATAGTCGGTCTACCAGTTGGGACGTTCTCTTTTAGCGTGGTGTTCATCGGCTTAGTTGTCATTGTGCTGATGAAGTGGAGACCATGTGGTAAGTAAGTTGCTATAAGATCTGGGCATAAACTCTTAGAGCATGCTTAAGCACAAACATTAGCTAAGCAGAAAACAGCTGTGTTACCAGAAAAGGGCTACTAGCAGAATGTTGTTCAGCAACATGTTCTGCATTATGTACATGGACCCTGGGCCTTATTTCATACAGCTCGAAATAACCAGCTTACGCACCATAACATGTACATTGTGATGCAAATGCCCGTGTCGGGCCATGTATGTGGCCGGCCATGCACCTTCTATTGCGTCTCAGAAAATTTGTGAAAAAATTAACCAATTTGAATAAACTTTTCACCAACCTCGTATTACCAGGTGAACAGCCCAACAGTTGGGCAAACTGCCTACGAACCTGGGTTGGTTAGAAATTTAACCTGTGGTTAGTCAATGATTAACCAATTACTGGTTTAAACTGCACTTTACCCAACTTGTTGGGTGATACAAGTTGGGCATTTTGGGCAAAGTTTAACTATCAGTTGTTTATGGTTGGGTAATTAATCGCCACTCTGTTGGTTAAATTCTGTTTCATTTTACCTACTTATTAATAACTGTTTAATCAACTATAATGGGTTAATTTGGGGTCATACAAGTTTGGAATGGGCAAAAGTTTGGCAAA
The DNA here is from genome assembly GCA_911728455.2 of Marthasterias glacialis. Taxonomy (NCBI): domain Eukaryota; kingdom Metazoa; phylum Echinodermata; class Asteroidea; order Forcipulatida; family Asteriidae; genus Marthasterias; species Marthasterias glacialis. The sequence continues at coordinate 9,423,230 of OU452240.1, forward strand.
ATTTAACCTTAGTTGGTTATTAAAAAAATGGTTGGGCAGTTCATTTCCACACTCATTTAAATCGTAAACAAAATAATGCTGGTTAAATTTTGTTTTCATACCAAATAATAAGTACAAATTTAACCAAATAATGATTAATTCACGATCTCACAAGATAATTTATTTGGAAAAGGGTTAACCACACATTATTAACTTTATTAGCTCCAGCCGCAAGTCTTTTATTTTCAAATCTTAAACAACCTCAAACTACACAAAACAAACAGCATTAAGAAAGCTAACAAGTTTCACACAGCCTATACCTAAATTATTTTGCTTCGTCCATAAATGATTGCCAAAACATTTTTTCCAGATGACATTCTTTATTAAGGGAATAAAGGTGTGATGAAGAGGTTTTTAACTATTGTTTAAAACCGATGAGGGGCCTGGTGGCCGATAATTGCCCGAGCAGAAGGCGAGGGCAATTATCGGCCACCAGGCCCCTCAGAGGGCCCTAAGTGGACATTCGTATGCATTGAACCATAGGGATTTGCGCCCATAGTGGGTCAGTGGAGTTCCGAGCGTGACATCGCGAGTGCTCCCTCTAGTTCTAATATATCTCTATGATTTACGTGGAAAGTCTGCTGCCACCTCGCGTCCCCCAGAAACTCATGTGTTTTGTCCGACAAAAAAACCCACATTGTGTCCTTCAAACCACTAGCTTGAATAGAAGATTGGCGTATGGAATTTAAAAAAAAAAAATGTATACACATACAAATATTTTGTTTTATTCATAAACAATGCATTACAATCTGTGTAAGAGTAAGTACCAGTAATGTACAACTACGGTGTCTAATTACTGTTCGAGCGCACATACACGCGCGCAAGACGCATCATCTTGTAAGATTTGCTTGATCGTGTGATGAACACACTTTAAGCCCGATTCATCCTTCACGCAAATGCGAACGCAAAGCGAATTTGACGTCACTCTCCTACATTCGCAGCGAATTCCGCAAAAAGTTGAGCACATTTTAACTGGGGCGAATTGTTCGTCGCGAATTTGTGACGTCAAATTCGCTTCGCAATCGCATTCGCGTGAAGCATGAACCGGGCTTTAGTCAGCTGGTAGCATAGAGCTATTGACATTGACATTTAGTGACATTGACCACCAAAATGGCGCAACCAAGATTATTGTGATGATGACGTCAGGTGAGCGACTACACTGCTGCGTACCACACCGTTGACCATCAAACGTGTACAAGCGCACTCGACGTGTCGTATCCAGTCAGTATTAATGGAGATCGAGATCAATGCATAAGATCGATTGGTTTTTTTTTAATGGTGCGTATTATTACTGCTCTTTCCGGCGCACATCATGCGCGCTCGCGAAAGACTACAAACTTCAAATTTTGATTGGTAGCTGGGAGATAAATTTGTTATCACACGCCAGCTCGTGGAATACATCTGGGACGAAAATTGTCGTCCATTGCTGTATTAAATCAATAAAATAGTGTATTTTTTGTCAGTTTGTTGCATATTTCTAATAAACAGTAAATCAAAAAGTGCGGGGACATCTGATATGCTGTCCACCACTCTAAAAAGTGGGTGGCACATGTTCAATCCCCACCCATCAACGCCCATGTCCTACTACAGCCCTGACCCATTTCAATTAAATATATTTTTCCTCCTAACCACTTCCTTAATTTTGCAACACATTTCAACCCCTTGTCATCCCTCCCACAACTTACCCTTACTACAACCTCAGGTCTGCCCCTCCAATACCCCCCTTTTTCACATCACACCCTCCCCTCCCACAACTTACCCTTACTACAACCTCAGGTATGCTCCTCCAATACCCCCCTTTTTCACATCACACCCTCCCCTCCCACAACTTACCCTTACTACAACCTCAGGTCTGCTCCTCCAATACCCCCCTTTTTCACATCACACCCTCCCCTCCCACAACTTACCCTTACTACAACCTCAGGTCTGCTCCTCCAATACCCCCCTTTTTCACATCACACCCTCCCCTCCCACAACTTACCCTTACTACAACCTCAGGTCTGCTCCTCCAATACCCCCCTTTTTCACATCACACCCTCCCCTCCCACAACTTACCCTTACTACAACCTCAGGTCTGCTCCTCCAATACCCCCCTTTTTCACATCACACCCTCCCCTCCCACAACTTACCCTTACTACAACCTCAGGTCTGCTCCTCCAATACCCCCCTTTTTCACATCACACCCTCCCCTCCCACAACTTACCCTTACTACAACCTCAGGTCTGCCCCTCCAATACCCCCCTTTTTCACATCACACCCTCCCCTCCCACAACTTACCCTTACTACAACCTCAGGTCTGCCCCTCCAATACCCCCCTTTTTCACATCACACCCTCCCCTCCCACAACTTACCCTTACTACAACCTCAGGTCTGCTCCTCCAATACCCCCCTTTTTCACATCACACCCTCCCCTCCCACAACTTACCCTTACTACAACCTCAGGTCTGCCCCTCCAATACCCCCCTTTTTCACATCACACCCTCCCCTCCCACAACTTACCCTTACTACAACCTCAGGTATGCTCCTCCAATACCCACCTTTTTCACATCACACCCTCCCCTCCCACAACTTACCCTTACTACAACCTCAGGTATGCTCCTCCAATACCCCCCTTTTTCACATCACACCCTCCCCTCCCACAACTTACCCTTACTACAACCTCAGGTCTGCTCCTCCAATACCCCCCTTTTTCACATCACACCCTCCCCTCCCACAACTTACCCTTACTACAACCTCAGGTCTGCTCCTCCAATACCCCCCTTTTTCACATCACACCCTCCCCTCCCACAACTTACCCTTACTACAACCTCAGGTCTGCCCCTCCAATACCCCCCTTTTTCACATCACACCCTCCCCTCCCACAACTTACCCTTACTACAACCTCAGGTCTGCTCCTCCAATACCCCCCTTTTTCACATCACACCCTCCCCTCCCACAACTTACCCTTACTACAACCTCAGGTCTGCCCCTCCAATACCCCCCTTTTTCACATCACACCCTCCCCTCCCACAACTTACCCTTACTACAACCTCAGGTATGCTCCTCCAATACCCACCTTTTTCACATCACACCCTCCCCTCCCACAACTTACCCTTACTACAACCTCAGGTATGCTCCTCCAATACCCCCCTTTTTCACATCACACCCTCCCCTCCCACAACTTACCCTTACTACAACCTCAGGTCTGCTCCTCCAATACCCCCCTTTTTCACATCACACCCTCCCCTCCCACAACTTACCCTTACTACAACCTCAGGTCTGCTCCTCCAATACCCCCCTTTTTCACATCACACCCTCCCCTCCCACAACTTACCCTTACTACAACCTCAGGTATGCTCCTCCAATACCCCCCTTTTTCACATCACACCCTCCCCTCCCACAACTTACCCTTACTACAACCTCAGGTCTGCTCCTCCAATACCCCCCTTTTTCACATCACACCCTCCCCTCCCACAACTTACCCTTACTACAACCTCAGGTCTGCTCCTCCAATACCCCCCTTTTTCACATCACACCCTCCCCTCCCACAACTTACCCTTACTACAACCTCAGGTCTGCCCCTCCAATACCCCCCTTTTTCACATCACACCCTCCCCTCCCACAACTTACCCTTACTACAACCTCAGGTCTGCTCCTCCAATACCCCCTTTTTTTTTTACATCACACCCTCCCCTCCCGCATACTTATACTCCAACATACTCGACTCTCCTTCACGTACATAAGCTCATCATATACATTCCCAATTTTTTTTTTAAATAATAACAATGCCGATATAACAATTCTCTGAAGTTATTCAATGTGTGGCAGGTGTAGAAAAAGCTTGTTTTTTGTAGAGTTTTGGCATTGTTTATTTTTCCCACTTAAGCTCTGCTTGCACCACTTTTATTAGAATTTTTTTTTTCATTCAATTAATAATTAACCTTCTTGCATAATCTTTGGTAATGTGGTTAGTCAACCCTGGTCCTGTACGTAATGTACTTGGTATGGCAGCCTGGCAGCGCAAGGGTAACACCACATGTGTTCTCTCATCACATATTTCTTGGATTTTATGTACTTCATGTGTTTTAGTTTTGCCTGCTTCAAGTTACTGCTATGGACTCCCAAAACATTAAAAAATTTGAGTTATCGTGTTCGAATCTCCAACCTTACACTTAATTCGACGATTACCAATGAGTGTGCACAGCAACTCTTTGATCAACGACTTGATTTCAAGTCTAGCAGACTGGCCCCTAATCGTCGCGGGGGTGCTTCGTTATAGGGGTGCACTCACAGACATAAAGAACCTATAGACGGACAGCGCCTATGGAAAACAACGCTTGGGTACCGTAATTGTGACGGCACCAGACTGTACCCCAAACCGTGGGCAAACTTATTATTGAATAACGTGTAAAGCAATGGCAAAGATGGGAGATGACGATATAAAATTTCTGTTTTAAGGTTTAAAAAATCACCAATTATCTTCAAAACAGTAATAAATCAATAACTAGATAATTTTTCTGACTTTTGCATTGTCTTGTTTTTAAAAAGTGATGGTAAATGTTTAGATTTCGAAGCATTAGTAAAATGATACGGATAGGCTCTACATAAAGTGCGCACTTAGTCATGGTCAAACCGTCGCTGTTTCAACCCATTTTGGGATAGTTTATCTAACAAGAACTAAAGAACCCGGTGACATTCATTCATAGATATCAATCCTCAGGACATCCAATTCTTGTTATTCATTAATACACAATTCATTGCCAAACATCATTTTACGGAAGGTTGTTACTCAATCGTTGAGAGCATTGGGCTAGGTTACGTTCGCGTATTACTCTATGGACCGTGATCGCAAGCCCGGCTCCCGGGTGTGAGCGCCGCAGTATGCGGTGCACACGTCACGGCGTGACCCACACAGCCCGGAAAACTGACCGGTACCGCACCGTGGAGTACTTGCAGCACACGTACACGGCATAGCGATTTAGCATTACTTTTGGCTGTAGTATTGAAATGGGTACAAACAATGCAAGTTTAGATAGATTTTTAAGTATTTCTGAACAAAGAAACTACAGCCATGATTAAAAGTAAGGCTTTGTATTTGTAACATACAGCCGTGCACGAAATTTCTATGGTGACCATCCCATCCATGTGTCAGAAAAAAGAAGAAAACCACGTACCATGTAATCTTTTATTCTTGTTTAATACATGTAGTAAGTTTTCCTCTCCCGGTGTCAATCGTTGTTCTAACATCATTATGAGGCTAATAATAATATAGGATCCAGCGACTAGTGTGGCGTGTGTATTGATCTTCAAAGTTCATTTGGCTTGCTTTTGCCTACTGCGGTAGCATTCTTGTACTCTTGTTTATGCTAGCCATAGCGATACGACCTTGCACAGCAACTAACTAGACTACTGAACACGTACACAGCGCAGTGTTGTTGTTTTTTGTTATAAATTGATACAATAATTATATAAATGTAGCAAAACTTAATGTTGCTCGGGGGCTGCATCTAGTTAAGATTTATTTTCTGACAAGGGAACAAAATCCCAATTGTTTTAATATGAAGAGCTGGGGGAAGAGAGAGGAGATCGGATGTCAGATTATCAAAACACTACACTGATATCCATTGAATTTTTTTTTTACAATATTTTCATTTTCTCAGCCGACTCTCAGTGACACTGACAGATTAAAATTTGCCAAATCCGTGGAAAAAATATCATCTCAAAAGCAGAAGACGTTCCTCATAATACTTGGCCCGGGCGTATGCGCAACGGCAAATGCGCGTTTTGTGACGCGCAGCTACATACACGTTTGCAATGTACTCGATGTAACGCTCACAGAGAGCAACGCTAACGCGTACGCACGGTGGACCATGAAATTCGGGCGATTTTGTTTCAGTCTTGGATTATTAAATAAAGTGACACGACTTTCCAGCTGTAAAAATAACTTTTTCTGAGAGTTGAAACATTTTTGATCTGTTATGGGCGATACCTTGACTCATGGAGGAAGGACAAATACTTCTTCTATGGTTGAAGAGTGAGGCATACGGTTGCAGAGGGCAACTTTTCACGAAAAGTATACTTTTTCTTTCTTGACGTTTGATATTTCGAAAGGAGATCGAAAATCTTTCCTTTTAGACCTAAATAAAATTATCTGATGGATTTCTTTATTCTGGGGGTTTCCTTAAGTTCATATGTCCTTTTACAAATTACTCTACATGTGAAAATCTCATTTAAAATTAAGCGAATTTCCCTTTGAAGTGGTAGCACTTCCTTTAGACTTCGCGTAAAAGTGTGCAAAAAGGCGCAACATTATTCACTTCCGCCCACGGTTTGAGAAAGCACAAAATTACAGTTTGGCGCCCCCTACTGTCCGTCTATAGGTTCTTTATGTCTGTGGGTGCACTACACTAAATAGAGAGAAATCCATGCGCCGAGCCTCATTAAAACTCTGCGTCTAGTGGATGCATAGATATAGAATATAAAGACTAGATCGGACGCGCGTGCACGCGCACCATTAGATGTGCACAAAACGTTTTGGTTCATGATGGACGCAGTAAAAAGTCACGTGAAAAAGGCAACGCGCTAAAAAACTTATCTTTAGTCAGATCACAGAAAGAGATAATTGAACCAGTTCTGTGGTATGAGCGTACAAAAAATGATGGGGCCTATCCGAGACTGTCCTCTGGGGAACTGTTAAGGAAATAGCAGAAGGGTAGACAGAGAAAGATGGACCAACCGTCGCTGAGTAGACTGGAATGAGCTTTTAAAACCCAGGCACTTGCAGTGCTTACAACAGTGTCAAACTGAGGCTAAAATGGTGCAGCGGTCTACTATGCAGTGCCCTATAAGAGACCCAAAGTCACGACAGTAAGTTATAAGATTTAAGAGTCTTGTTTTCAAAACAGTTCAAGAAAACATTTATTCCATACTCTGTTAAATTCACAATATTTATAAAGATACGATATTCAATCAGTAGCACAAACCAACCAACCAACAAACAAACACATTTACAAACAAACAGCAACAATGTCACAACAACAAAATCATAAAAAAGGCAATAACTGAACGAAAACGGACAACGGAAAGAGGACAACACAGAGACGGTTAAAATAAGAGCTGGAAGAAAAAGAAAATACGCACACAAAAGAACAATCAATTCCGCATGCTCGGGAAAGCAAGAATGGAAAGCAGGTAATATGTTTTCTTTTTCAAGTGCTCGACTGGTGTGTATTTTAGTGGCATAAATCTGTGTTGAAAAGTGGGGGATGATTCTCGGAAAAATGTTGGTATGAACTGCCAGTGTGAACAGAAAACATGCACGCCATTGTTTGTCTATAGGCAAAGCTAGGGTATGGTAAAGAGTGCGTGATATTTTGAAACAAGATATTTTCATCATTGCTTGCATACTTTTTATGAATTTGTGAAATAATAAGCACATTTTTTCACCACTTGGCAAAATCTTGGGGTGATCCATGGGACATCTCCCCTCTCAAAAAAGTGGGGGGTATATATCCCCCATCCTCCCAGGACTTACGCCCGTGGTGTCTTTGCTCTTCTGAGTGAGTCTAACTGTTGGATTGACCACTTACACAGTTGAGTGTTTTCAACTATGTAACAAGTACATATCTAATTAATTAATCCCACTTTCAACAGGTTTCTTACTGGACCTTGAACAAAAATAGTTTAGAATACTGGGTTCTGATCCTCCTTCATGACTCTCCTCCTCCGACGGCTGTGACAAGCAGCCGCGGCGCAGTTGTAAACCATTTCTTGTTAGGACTAAACACCCTGCTGTATCTTGATACCCACGAGCAATAAACGACGAAAATTCGTTACCAGATGCAAAACTGATACAATTTCACACTCCCCGCCGAAGGCTTGAACACGGATCATACATATTTAAGTGTAGTATCTGATTATGTTAAAGAACCCAGACAGATTACAATTAGCAGTGATATAACAATTACAAAGTTAAAATATAAAACTCAAAGAACCATAAAAAAATTGCTGTTTGTGTGATATCCAAACTTTTAAAAAATAGATAATAAGAATAATTGTTATCGTTATTGTTATTGATTCTTTTTTTTTTTTTTTTTTTTTGCTTCTCTTATTAAAAAAAAAACCCGGATTTTACGCCATTTGGGGAAGGGTTTAAATGCAATGAAATAACTAACCAAAGCTTTACATCATGGCAAAGAAAGAGAGGTTAGCAAGAACATATCAGATTATGATTGAGTTTCCGTTAGCTTGAAAGCAAAGAATAATATGTACTTGGCAAACAGTTCATAATAAATTTATCATGAGAACTCTAAGGAATATAAATTTGTCCTTCTGACATAAGGAGCTAAATTCCATGTTATTTTGACCAACGGTATCATACATATTTTGTTTTACATTATATATTGTACAAAAGCATACAAAGTGTATTTCTGTTTCCATATCTTCCGAGCAGTGAGGACAAATACAGTTTTTAAATTATAAACCTGTCTTCCGATTTCTAGACTCTAATCTAATACATGGGCTGAACGTCTAAACCTATAGCTAAATAATGACGATATTGCGGATTTCGTAAATAACGCTGTGTCTCTAGCTCGAAATTCACTGTAAACGTCATGTAGGCCTAGTATGTACTAAGGTTAATTCTGTGGGAAGAAGATCCTCTGGAATCTTTACAAAAATATTTCAAACCAATTGCAAATAAATACATTGCGTAACTCTTTTCTAGATGATTCATAAAGAACAAGTTGGCAATGAAGCCCCGATAAACTTAAAAGAGCATTCCACTTGGTCGAATCAAAGATATTCTGCAACTCCAAGGCAGGCCCTTTGGTATTTGGAACCGTACGTTTCTTTTGATCCTAAATAATTGTACATATTAAATACCACAAAACTAACCTCTAAAAATGTTGTTTCAATGTTAGAGTTCTTGAGATATTATCGGCGAAAATCTTGAGCGATTATTTCCACGCAAAAAGATCAAAAAATGTTGAAACTGAATGTTTTTCATGGCGTGAAAAAGGCTTCATGCCTCAAGCCTTTCTCAGATTCAAATATTATTTTACTGAGAAATTGCCTCTGTCTCAAAAATTACGTTACTTCAAAGGGAATTGTTTCTCACAATGTTTTATACTATCAAGAGCTCTCCGAGTAATTACCAAAAGTATTCCTTGCCTTTTAGGACAAATACAGTTTCCTTGTGATTCCAAACTTAATGTCTTCTTGAAATGCAAAACGGAATCTGGTGATTTACGAATATACTTGAGCCAGTATTTAAAGTATTATGACATTGTTTATACACAGAAAATCTCCCCGGTTCACCAAAAACACGCATCATTTTGAGGTTTGTCTATTTACATTCAATATAAGCTTATAGACCAGATCATTTATAAAAACTTCAGCTTGATTAGCTCACTTCTTCCAAGTTATTTCTGAACCATAATTGATAATAGGTTTCGATAACGTATCAAAGATTTTCAAAAGCAGCAAAGAAGATAAATCAATACCTATGTGTTTTTGTTATTACAAACCAAATCCTTATGAGCTAAACTGAAATGAACCTGAATTTTGAAAAATAACCCCCCAATACAAATATGACTTCACATGTTCTATTGTTTCTGCATTAATACTAATATTGTTAGTCGAGACCTTTGTTTTTAATAAGCCGTCATTAAAAATAATTCTTTAGAATGTTGTTAATATTTACAGTGAGTCTCCTCTTTTTACAAAATGATTCAAATCTCTTAACAAGCAACTGAAGTCCCTCTGAGAGTCAGACACAATTAATCATGCTTACAAAATGAGTGTACAGTTCTTGTACCCAGGTTTACACCATGGAACGGGTCTCTGTCTAACTCTGCCTCAAGATTATTTAAAAAATAATGAAACGAAGGCAGGACTGAAAACTGCACACTTGTGCATACATGTAAATGATTCTGTAACACCAAATATTTTAATTTTACATACTTAAAGATTTATACATGTTTTTTGTTAAATGTTCAGCGCCATCGTACTGAGACGAAACTGTGTTAGCTTCCACCACAGTAATTTACGATTGACATAATTAAATGCTTTTTTGAAACCAACAAAACAAACATATACATTATTCCTTTGACTGCGTAATTTCTGAACTTATTTATATATTTAAAACAAAAAAGGGACTGCGACTGAACTGAATCCTGATTTGAAACCTGTCTGATTGTCGACCAAAATATCTTTTCCCCAAATATGATTTCTGAAATCATCTGAAATGGTTTAGCAACCGAGCTTAAAATAAACACCTCTTCAATTTTGGGGAGTAGTCTTCCGACTCTTTTGGTGAATAGCGCAAGTTAATCCATCTGATCATAAACCGTATATACATGCTTGTACTCCGAATGAAATTAAACAATTAGTAACTGGTTTACATTAACGATCTTTAGCAGAAGAACTCATTTCTGGTCTAATACCATCCGGATACGTTGGATTCCTATACAACAGAGGTCGAAGTGGAAAAAAGCAATTAAAAAATGTAAAATCTAATATAAAACATTAAGTCAGGATAATATTAGACCAGACATGATTTATATTATCATAAAGACTGATCAAAATTATCAGAATTAACCCAAAGAGCCTGCAAGTCACCCAAAATATCTTTCAATTTCCCCAAAGTAATAAAACGTTTGCGCTGTCCAACTCACGTGACCTATTGTGGGTATTAAACATCAACAAACAGTACATCCTCAACGAGGTTCTTCGATTGAGGCTTTTCTTTCTTGAAATCTGTGAAGAGCATTTTAGAGTTTGTACCAGAGATTTCACCGGAGTGGGCTGAATAAAGCCAGTGAGAACAGTTCCAGCGAGTCTTGGAAACTGTTCGCGATGTGGTAGCAACGGCAGGGGGCAATAGTATTCCTCAGTCGGCATTTAGATCCACTGTCGGCAAATTGAGCACCAAACTTACCCGAGTAAAGGGCTTGGGCTGAGCACAAAATCCATTCGGCAAGCCTAGAGATTTGCTGGCTGGATTTGCTGACTGATTTTTTTTTTTTTTAATCCTTGTGGTGTGGGAAGTCCAACTTTTAATTACAAAATTGAATCTTCTCGGCAACGTGCAGGCCTATACGCTCTAAAAACATTGAAAGCCGTAGGGCGTCCCCCTTACCGGACCACACTTGCAGAATTTCCGCCCCTTTGACTTCATTTAGGGGTATTAGTCTACATGTTCAAAATCAAAAACGTTTACTTTCGGTAACTTGACGACCTTTTTCTTAGCCCTGTGAAAAATACTAAAAATCTTCCGGGGAACTCGCCCCTGGACCCCCATAAGAGTTGTTGGCCCTATAAACTCCAAAGATAGGGGATTTGTCCCGAGTCCAAAAGTATTCAAAGTGAGAATTTCAAAAAATTTCCTATTTTCGGCAACTTCACAGTCCTCCTTAGCCCTGAAAACACAAGCCCCGGACCCACACTAGAATGTGTAGCCATATATTCCAACAGGGAATTCGCAAAAAAAAAAAAAAATACTGTTTTCAAATCTTGCATTTCTAATATGAGTCATCTATAATGCTTGGCATCTGAGGGCCATTTTAAACCTTTGAATCACTGAAAGACCTCATGAGCGTTATTTATTTAATTATTTGTATTAACATTCTTTGGACAATATACCGGTACCATTTACAAGCAGGGGCCGTCCAGGGAAGGGCAAAGGTCATGAAACTGTCACCAAAAAAAATGTGCCGTCTCAGAACACACTCATCTAAAACAAGATAAAATCGATTGTATAAAAGTTAAAAAAAAAAAAAATTAAAAGTCAAAAGTGAAAAAAAGGCAAGTAATAGAAAACAATAAATTATACAGAAATAAACCAACAATTGTACATGCTCCCCCCCAAAAAAAAAATATAAATAAAATAAATAAATAAATAAACTAAAGCAAAAACAAAAACCAAACAGACTGAACTGTCACCAAAAAATAGCAGCAAAAATAAAAGATACTGAATAAATATAAACGACCACCTCAACAAGTAGTCCGCAAAACCCCTATATACCGATAAACCAAAAACAAAATTATAAAGAAGCAAACAAAAAAGGAAAATTAGTACTAATAACAACAAAAATTCATGAAGGTTTTGAGCGTTTGGGGGCTTTGCCCCCGAACTCCCCCATGTAGTAGGTGAGTCCCATGTCAGTACACTTTAACTTCCATATGGTAATGTCAGTCGGCAATTTAGGCTTCCACACCCGCAAAGAAAGTGCCTTCGCTACGCCACTGTGTGGTAGTTGCCCGGAACGTTGGGGCCAGACCTCCCTGAGCACATACTTTTCAACACAAGAGTTTCGCAATTTTGATGCTGAAATTATCAAAAAGGAAACGCTTTCCAAAACTATGTGATTCTTTTGTCTATTTAAAATTCCACAAGGCTAATGCTCACTTTTCCAGCGTTCATTATTTTTATTACAGTGATTTCCTTCATCCACCAGTTTCTTTTCCATCGGTATTAGTTTAGCTCGAAAAAATTGTTGACCCATTCAGCTTTTTCTTGCCTTTACCACTTCAAAATAATTGTTACTTCTATCCTGCAAATTTCATACGATAACTGTCCTCGGTTTGTTGAGTGTCTAAACACCGACCCTGTGCGCCCGTTCAAAGTCTACTAGGGCCAATCAATGCTGAGGTCGCGCATGGCTAACAAGGGCTTCAGGATCCTCATCTGGTGACTCTGCTGGAATTCCAATATACGAATGTTATTCCTTCGAGAGTATGCTTCTATTTTTCTCAATCGATTTCGCATGATTTTGCAGAATTTCACTCACATTTTCTTGTTGGCGTTTCTCACTTTTAAGGTTTGAGAGTTGGTTTCGTAGTTCTCTCACAGCACCTGGTTCAGTTCAAATAGAAGACTTTCATGTAGCTCAGTCAGGTCCCTATCCTTGGTCTCCTCTATAAGTGTCTATGTAGGTTCATCGCCAAAACTATGGAGCCTCTCCCCAAAACAATTTTCCACGGATTCAAGTTGGGATTTGAGCTCCAAAACCGCCCATTAAGACTTCTACACTCTAAAAAATAATTGCTCAACATTGGGTAAGATCTTTACCCTTTCGGTATTAAAAAGGGAACATGATCGTCAACATGAGTAAAAATATTGCACAACATTCAAAGTGTAAAAAAGTACCCAATATTGGGTAATTTTTAATACAAACATGTGCATGATTTTTAGCACAGCACAGTTGGGTAAGAAGTTACCCATGTGCCGACCATGTTCCCTTTTTACTCCAAAATTGGGTAAACCTTAACCAACCTTCATTTTACCCAGGTGTTGTGTTATATTCTTACCCAATGATTGGGTTATATTATTTTACCCAGCACTGTTGTGTAGTTAAATTACCCCCCACTTGTGTTGCTTTTAAACCAGTTTTGTGCACAAATTAATTTGCAGTTTTATGCCTGAATTGTCATTTTGTGAGAAATGAGTAAAGACGAAAACTAACAATTAAGTGAAAATACTTTTATTCAACTATAACATGAAACGTGATAAGTAGAAAAGTATAGTATATAAAACTCTTGTTTAACAGTAACAACATGAAAAGTGTATAATTGTAAAACTTTTATTCTACAAAACTGTGGATTTATCTTTGTTTTTTCATTATTTATAACAAATAATCTGGCAAGTATAAAGTGACCTTAAATACAATAGGAGGCTTTTGAGTGGTTGTCCAATCCGCACGCAATGCTGCATGCTTGTACATGTACATGCATGCTCATAACCATCGAACAGGGCCATTACTGATACCTTGATCCTAAGATGAACGAATATGGTGTCGAATTGAACAAAATGACTAATAACAAAACTCTTGCGAACAGACAATGTAAGAATCTCTTCTTGTGAGAAGTGCTGGCTCTGAAAAGAGCCGGTTGGTTTTGCCAGACCTTTCAGTGACGAAACCTTCATGTTGAAAAGTCAATGCAGCTTTCCTTGATGAGATATTTCCCTCTTCACCAGACAGTTGTTCCTCAAGCAGAATGCTAACATGAAGCCAAATTCTCTTGCAACTATGTTCATACGAACACACAGCATCAGACTTACGTCCAGCCCCGTCCATATTGTACTATGATTTGCCTGCGAATTGCTAATAAATGTACGAGTGTTTGCCACACATTGCATTATGGGAAAAATGTTTCCACGTGGGCCAATTTACCTCATCGTTTGTTACTTCTTACCACTTGTTGTGCAAATGTTACACCGCTTCATGGTAAAACAACTGTTGTTTTACCCATTTCTTGGGTAAACAGTCTTGATTCGAACCTCTTTGTTGTGCTAACTGATTTCTTACCCACTTTTGAGTACCGTATGACCTTTTTCATTGTGTAATAGTTTTACACAAGTGAGGGGTAATACAAAAATTATGGTTTTGCCCAATATTGAGCAAATGTTACACAATATTTTTACCCAGCTGTTTTACACAGCAAATATTTACACTTCTTTTTTAGAGTGTACATTGTCTCAGTGCAGTGTCCTTGTCTGTCTTGTGTTGTCTTTACTTGACATATTGAATTAATACACACTACTTATCAAACTACAGTGAAATAGCATGGAGACTTGACTTTATTGTTGATGTTCATCCTGTCAATTTTTTCCCCCTCCCACGATTCTTCAGTCGTTTATAAACTTTCGCTTGTTTGGAATCAAAGAAGGCCAGTTCATCATCTTCTCTGATGATGACCATGCCCAAGATTCCTTCCCAATCATCGATGATATGGCGTTGGTATTGCCCATCTGTCGCTGAAAACTCAAGTATGGAGCTTGCCTCCTTTGCAGACTTATCACTTTTGCTTACAACAAACAGGGACGTCTTGCTGGCATACAAGCCAGTCGGCTCATACTTCACGTTTGTGGAAAATGTTATGTCATAGTCTTCTCGCGAGCCGTTCCTATACTTCTTTATGGCCTGCATTCCGACCTCTGACCCCTTAGTCTCAGCTAAAACGTATAAAATGCCATCCCCGCAAGCACTGATACGTTTAGGTGAGCAATTAAGTTTAAACATTGACTTGAAGGACCCGTCCGGCTGATAAGTATAAGTCTTATTCTCTTTAACGTCTGCGGCGTATATGGTTCCCATGTCATCCACATCCATATCGCTAATCTCGCTCGGGGTTGGATCGTCAGAACCAGGGATATTTGGGGCCTCGGTCCCGCTTTTGATGTCAAGCCATGAAATATTGCCATTCTTTTTAGCCACGAGTACTTTCCCAGAATTTCCTTTTGCGGGTGTAAGGGCAACATACTCCTTCAATACAGATGACCATTTTTCGAACGTTTCTTTGTGATTATATTTTCTTGACATGACGTGAATTGCTTTTTCATCTAGCATTACCAAATCACCATCATACGCAACCGTTACCAGTTTTAAAGAGGAAAAATATTTCTCCTCCGACTCCGGCTTAAAACAATTGGGACACGTTTTCTTTTCCTTTCCTCCTGGGTGAATCACCTCCTTTGATCTGTAATCTTTACAGCTCTCTGTAGGAGGGGGAAAACGATCAAACTGTCATTAAACATGTCCTGTGTATTCAAACCTGCAAAGTTACAGTTTTGATACTCATAACAATAGGTAAAACTAAAGACTTTTTTGAAAATTGAAACACAATGAATGTTTATTTAATCGTACTGGGTCATACTTTGGTAAGATGTTTTCCCTTGCGGTCTGACTATTTTGCTATAAAGCTTGTTTCCGATTGCCCGTTTTCCCAGAGCAATTTAAGGACAGGGTTTTATCTTTAAACCAATGTTGCGTCAATCAAAAAGAACTACAGCTAGAAAATGGCGGGCCTGATTGTCTGCTGAGCTTATTATTTTTATGCTTGGCTTAATAAAAGCATATTGCGACCTCAAATATCAATATGATTTTATTTGCCACACCAATTTTTATTACCTTTTCCAACCGGCAATGTGCTTTTCACTCGCTATAGTTCGCTCGGTCCCAGCTCACCTCAACCGAGATTGTTGGGGCCGAGCGAAACTCGTTATAAGCCCCACAGGGGGGAGCGACCGAGGCACGGTCCGTTATCCGGGCTCTCAAAATATGAATTTTTAAGTGGTATTTTAATCATTAATTGGATTAAAAATTTGAATATGCGTCCACTTTTGTTATTTATTCACCGACAATCATGACTTTAAGTTGGTCCGTTAAAGCGATTTTTACTTGGATGGAAATGCAACTAGCTGAATAATCATGCGAGTTATCGGTTTCAACTTTTTGAAGCAGATAAGTCACATGCCCGTCACGTGGCCCTTGTATGTTTATTTGTTTGCCTGCCTGCCTGCCTGTCTGTCTGTCTGTCTGTCTGTCTGTCTGTCTGTCTGTCTGTCTGTCTGTCTGTATGTCTGTCTGTCTGTCTGTCTGTTGGGTTCTTTCTTTCTTTCTTTCTTTCTTTCTTTCTTTCTTTCTTTCTTTCTTTCTTTCTTTCTTTCTTTCTTTCTTTCTTTCTTTCTTTCTTTCTTTCTTTCTTTCTTTCTTTCTTTCTTTCTTTCTTTCTTTTTCTTTCTTTCTTTCTTTCTTTCTTTCTTTCTTTCTTTCTTTCTTTCTTTCTTTCTTTCTTTCTACCCGTTTTCTACCTGTTTTCTACCAGATTTTTCTACCCGTTTTGTGGTTGTTCTCTCGTGTGGCTGGCCACCATGGCTAGTCAAGCGAGCAACAGCAATAGCGCAACCTCCGACCTTTTTGCCAACATGACTCACAAGAATGGTGTGTCTTTTCACTCCGACCATCAGATTCCTCTGAACAATTACCTGAGGGCTTTCACCAAAAGCATGCCAAAATTGTGCATTGTCTCTGCCTCCCTCATTTCTAACAGCCGTATAGCCGTGTACATGAATTCTCGTGATGAGGTGGAGCATGCAATCCTGCATGGATTTGAATACGACAATGAGTACATTGAAATCACGCCTCTTGTCAGACCTGCCACCCGCATTGTTTTCTCGAATGTCTACCCAGAAATTCCAAACACCATTCTTGCGAGTAATATTTCCGATTTTTGTAAACTGGTATCCCCGATTCGACCCATCCCCTTGGGAATAAAAGAGTCCAACTTGTCTCATGTTATGTCTTTCAGGAGACAAGCTTATGTCCTCATTGACCCAAACATAACCCTTCCCGGTCATATCAACTTGTCCAATAACGGCGTGAACTACCGGGTATTTATCTCTACAGAGTCGGCCAAATGCTTTAATTGCGGCGAAATTGGTCATCAAGGCAAAGCGTGCAAAAAAGACATCGCCTCTCAGCCTGATGCTCAAGAGTCCTCAGATGAGGAAAATAACCCTCAGAATCCAAAACCAAAGTTTATGCATCCCAAAAATAAATCTGATCCAAAACATCCCGCCAAGAAATCCTCAACCACTCCCAAAAGAACCCATCCATCTAGTTCCCCGGCCGCTGCCAAACCACCTACTGCCCCCACTCCCGATACACCCGCACGCCCTGCCCCGAATAACCAGTCGTTGGCTGGCCCCAAAGAGTTGCCGGCTGATCCCAAACAGTCGTCGTCTTCAGATCCCCAGCCACCCACTCCTCCCAATCAACAGCCGTCGACTGGCTTGCGACGGCCGTCGGTCGGTTCCAAGCGGTCGGCTGCCGCTTGGAGACAGTCGTCGTCTGCCCAACCCCCTCCCCTTGCCCAGCAGGCTGCTGATGGTACCACTCCTCAAAGGGCCAAACAGCCCGAATCCTCGGAGGTTTTCTGGTCTCCTCCAGCCCCTACCCGTCAATCCTCCCCCACCTTCTCCGAAGTTGTTTCTAAGAAGAAGCGGAGTAAGTCCCCGGCTAAGGCATTGGCGGCCTCAGCCCGCACACCATCCGAAACTGTGGGTAACCCCCTCTCCCAACTGCCCCGACCCCCTTCTCCGTCCGTCTCGATGGACACTCAGGATGCTAGTGATTCTGAGTCTGTCTCATCTGACATCAGTTGTTTTGCATCGGATGCTGACGAGTTCGCCTCCCTCAAGGTTTCCAAAGGCCCCCTTAAGAATGACGAAATGATCCTTTTCCTCAGGCGTACTAAATCCAGCAAAAAGGCTCTCTTAGTTGCCCGGAAGTTCACGTCAGATATCCCCGGGCTAGTCAGACAGCTAAAACCCCTCAGAAATAGCCCCCTCCTTCAGAAACGCCAACAGCAGAGGGTTAGGCTACTAATCAAAAGACTTGACCCTGATGAGCCCCTATTTCAACATAAAAAATGAAGACTTTGTTTCTGTTTTCCTTTGTCATGGCTCTTAGTTTTGCCACGCTGAACACTGGTGGGTGTTCTGAAGAACTTAAAAACCTCAGTGTCAGGACTTATGTTGATTTAACTCTTCACAACCCAGAAATTGTTCTCCTGCAGGAAACTTATAACCTGACCGAACATTCCTCGTTTTGGGAACATTGGCCTTATCGCGTCCTCTGCGCGCAGGGTGACGTGCGTGGGACGGGTGTTGCTATTTTGCTTAAAAAGAGTTGTGATTTTAATATACTTACCAGTTGTACAATTTTCAAGAATTATATTTTGTATCTTAAAATTGAGCTAGACTCCATCATTTATCACGTTTATAATTTTCTTATTCCTCAGAAAGACTGTCTAGCCCTTGATTGCATTGATTCCTTTCTTGCTCATTGTAAGGACCACAATGATGGTTTCGTTGTTCTCGGGGCGACTTCAATTGTACCGCTAATCCCGCTCTCGATCGTTTTTGTAACCCAAACGAAAAGAGACACAAAGTTGCCCAAGCCTTAGAAAACTCTTTCAATGAGCTGAGTGTCACTGACGTCTGGCGAAGACAAAATCCAACCAAGTGCGAATATACCTGGTTCCGTAACAATCATAAAGGTGCATTGTCTAAATCCAGACTTGACAAAATCCTTATTTCCGATTGTCTTCTGCCTTCCGTTTGTTCTTGTAACATCTCCCCGTGTGCCATTTCCGACCACAGTGCTGTCTCCCTCGACCTTAAATTTGTGTCCTCCAGACGCAGAGGGAGCTCACATTGGCACTTCAATAATTCCCTGCTTGAAAATAGAGAATACACTGACAGTATTCTTCTGTTTCTCAAGCAATGGCACTCTCAAAAATCAAATTATGGTAATATCTGCACTTGGTGGGACGTTGGGAAGTGTCACATCAAAACTCTCTCTCAGATGTTTGGTTGCAAAATGGCCGACATCGAGCGACAGACGTTTAAAAATCTCAATGAAAAGATTGAGCAGCTTCAATCTTCGCCAGAACTGTCCCCTGACACTCAGCAGGTTCTCAGAGAACAACGAAACGCTCTCAGGTCGCTTTATGAACAGGAAGCACGGGGTGCTCTCATCCGAGCGCGCTTCATGCTCGCCAATGAAGTTGACGCCTCAGTTACTTCTTCGGTATGGAAAAGTCGTCTGCCATGGGAAAACGACTTTTTAAAATACGGCTTCCCAATGGTACCGTCACTGACACTGCCAGTGAAATCAATTCTCACGTTCGTGATTTTTATGCAAACCTGTATAGAAGAGTTAATACCGAAGAGGGCGCTGGCGAGCGTATTTTTCATAACATGCCCACCCTTGACCCCTATGACGCGGAGGACTGCGATAGGCCACTCTCAATTGAGGAATTAGATGTCGCGGTTAAACAACTTAGCCATAACAAATCTCCAGGTCTGGACGGCTTAACACCCGAATTCTACCAGTTTTTCTGGCCGGCATTGAAGACAGATTTGTTGTCTGTCTTTAACGAGTCAATTTTATCTGGCTCCCTCCCGGTCTCCTGCAGGAGAGCCGTGATCACACTCCTTCCCAAAAAAGGGGACTTGCTTGACATTGCAAACTGGCGCCCCGTGTCTTTATTGAACACTGATTATAAGATCTACGCAAAAGTCTTAACGAACAGACTGAAAAATGTCATCCACCAAGTCGTTAACCATGACCAGAGTTACGGGGTGCCAGGGCGCTCTATTTCTGACAATATTAATCTCATCAGGGACAGCCTTTTGTTTTGTAATTCCAATAATCTTCCTCTGGCTCTTCTAAACCTTGACCAAAAAAAAGCCTTTGACAATGTCGACCATGATTATCTAGTCAACACCTTGAAAGCGATGGGGTTTGGACAGCGTTTTATTTCGTATATTCAGATCATGTATTCTAATGCCCAGAGTTTTCTAAAAGTGGGCGGATCGCTAACCTCCCCATTTCCTTTTCAAAAGGGGATCAGACAGGGGTGTCCGCTCTCCGGCCTGCTTTACTCGATTGCTATCGAGCCGCTCCTGCACACGCTCCGCATCAAACTCACCGATTTTGGCTTAAAAAACCCCTGTGGCAGTGGAACTTCCATCACTGTTTCTGCTTATGCAGATGATGTCACCGTTTTCTTAACAGATACTCGTGGTTTCGACATTGTCAGAGGCGTTTATTCTCTCTACAGCCGAGCCTCTGCTGCTAGTTTAAATTCTGTCAAATCCCAGGGTCTGTGGGCCGGATCGTGGGTATCCAGATCCGATCAGCCCCTCGATTTCAAGTGGAATAGTGAGGGGCTGGTTTTCCTTGGAGTTCATCTTGGAAACTCGAATTTTTTCATCCAGAAAAATTGGCAAGCGTGCCGTCAAAAGCTCGACAAGTGTCTATCGAGCTGGAAGCGCTTGTCCTTTAAGATGTCCCTTAAAGGTCGAGTGCTGGTAGCTAACCAGCTGGCCGCCTCCAAACTGATTCATACTCTCGCTTCCCTGTCTCCTCCGGAAAATGTTTTAGCCGAACTCCAAGGAAAAATCATTAACTTTATTTGGAACGGTGGCAAGCACTGGTTAAAGAAATCTATCCTATACCAGACTCCTGACAGAGGGGGCCTAGGACTTACCTGTCTCCAGGCACGTGTGTTCACATCTCGTTTCAATTTGTTGCGTTCCTTTCTCAAGTATCCCCACCATCATCCAAGTTTTGATTTCATCAGATACTATTTCCGCCAGTATCGTAAACTCGGGCTTGATCGTGAGCTCTTCACAACAGTCCTCGATTCCCATTTTTTCGCCCACCTGCCCACTTTTCACAGTGAGCTTATGCGTGCCTGGACGACAATCGGGGCTCGGGTTGCAACACTGCCCTCTAATTTCTCCTCTTTTGTTAATTTACCACTTAATAGTTCTTTTTTCACTAAGTTTAACAGAGACGGTAGACCTCCTGGCCAGCGACTCATGGCGTATGGGATCCGACTCGTCAGACATCTCCTCGATGAAAATACCGGTGCCTGGCTACCCCCGGAGCGTTGCCTGAGTTCGACCATATCCAGAACATCCATCCGCTGTCTATCCAACGACTTGGGGAAGATTCAGAGTATAATCTGCATACTCTCAAAGGACTTCAACAGAAAAGGATGCTGTGTCGAGCGGATTAATCCTCTTACTTTAACTTCTGACCCTGCCCCTCCGCCAGACATCAAATTTGGGGCAGACATCGACGGTTTAATCGCCATCACAAAAACTATCTATGACAGTTTCAACACATTAATCAATTGTCTTCCTGTCACAACTGTCACTCACTGGCACAGCGTTGGCTACATCAACGATAAGAACAATTTCCAATGGAAAGAAACGCACCGCCTGCCCACGTCCAAAGGGGAAGGTGACATTCAGTTTAAACTGTTTCACAACATACTGCCTTCCCTAACAGTACTTCATCACATCGACCCCAGGCACTCTCCCCAGTGCGGATGGTGTGGGGATGGGGCAAAGGGCACAATAGAACACCTCTTCATTACACTCTAAAAAAGAAGTGTAAATATTTGCTGTGTAAAACAGCTGGGTAAAAATATTGTGTAACATTTGCTCAATATTGGGCAAAACCATAATTTTTGTATTACCCCTCACTTGTGTAAAACTATTACACAATGAAAAAGGTCATACGGTACTCAAAAGTGGGTAAGAAATCAGTTAGCACAACAAAGAGGTTCGAATCAAGACTGTTTACCCAAGAAATGGGTAAAACAACAGTTGTTTTACCATGAAGCGGTGTAACATTTGCACAACAAGTGGTAAGAAGTAACAAACGATGAGGTAAATTGGCCCACGTGGAAACATTTTTCCCATAATGCAATGTGTGGCAAACACTCGTACATTTATTAGCAATTCGCAGGCAAATCATAGTACAATATGGACGGGGCTGGACGTAAGTCTGATGCTGTGTGTTCGTATGAACATAGTTGCAAGAGAATTTGGCTTCATGTTAGCATTCTGCTTGAGGAACAACTGTCTGGTGAAGAGGGAAATATCTCATCAAGGAAAGCTGCATTGACTTTTCAACATGAAGGTTTCGTCACTGAAAGGTCTGGCAAAACCAACCGGCTCTTTTCAGAGCCAGCACTTCTCACAAGAAGAGATTCTTACATTGTCTGTTCGCAAGAGTTTTGTTATTAGTCATTTTGTTCAATTCGACACCATATTCGTTCATCTTAGGATCAAGGTATCAGTAATGGCCCTGTTCGATGGTTATGAGCATGCATGTACATGTACAAGCATGCAGCATTGCGTGCGGATTGGACAACCACTCAAAAGCCTCCTATTGTATTTAAGGTCACTTTATACTTGCCAGATTATTTGTTATTAATAATGAAAAAACAAAGATAAATCCACAGTTTTGTAGAATAAAAGTTTTACAATTATACACTTTTCATGTTGTTACTGTTAAACAAGAGTTTTATATACTATACTTTTCTACTTATCACGTTTCATGTTATAGTTGAATAAAAGTATTTTCACTTAATTGTTAGTTTTCGTCTTTACTCATTTCTCACAAAATGACAATTCAGGCATAAAACTGCAAATTAATTTGTGCACAAAACTGGTTTAAAAGCAACACAAGTGGGGGGTAATTTAACTACACAACAGTGCTGGGTAAAATAATATAACCCAATCATTGGGTAAGAATATAACACAACACCTGGGTAAAATGAAGGTTGGGTAAGGTTTACCAAATTTTGGAGTAAAAAGGGAACATGGTCGGCACATGGGTAACTTCTTACCCAACTGTGCTGTGCTAAAAATCATGCACATGTTTGTATTAAAAATTACCCAATATTGGGTACTTTTTTACACTTTGAATGTTGTGCAATATTTTTACTCATGTTGACGATCATGTTCCCTTTTTAATACCGAAAGGGTAAAGATCTTACCCAATGTTGAGCAATTATTTTTTAGAGTGTACCTGTCCGGCAATACAACCATCTCTGAATCTTCTCCACGCTCTTCTCCAACGTCTTCTCCCGGAAACAACGCCGACATTCGACTCCTACTGGACTCTCATCCCACACGCCAGGGGTCGCAAAAAGGAGGTCGTCCGTCTCTGCAATTATCTCATTATTAGTCTCAAATCCTCGATTTATTGGTTATACTCTAATTCCTTTTTTATCGATCCCTTAGTTGTTTGGCGTAACCGTGTTAAACACAGAATTTTGTCGGACTGTTTCTTCTATAAGTCTTCCCACAATTTTCACACTTTTAAAAAGATATGGCACATAAATGATTCCATTTTTATGCTGACCGGACAACAAATCACTTGGTTTACTTAAAGGTTATCTCCCTTAGGTTTCCTCACTGTTTTATTTTCCTGTTTTAAGACTCTCAGGCTGTTTACCTTTTGAGTCCCCCCCAGGTCCTTTTTCTAGTTTATTGTTTAATTATTGTTTCCTCTAGCCTGTTTCAATTGTTGTAATGATTTTGCTTGTATTCAACTGTAACTGTCTTTTTTAATTTTTACATATTGTTTCATATTGTTTAGACAATAAAGTTTCAGTTGAAAAGTCAAAAAAAAAAAGTCTTTCTTTCTTTCTTTCTTTCTTTCTTTCTTTCTTTCTTTCTTTCTTTCTTTCTTTCTTTCTTTCTTTCTTTCTTTCTTTCTTTCTTTCTTTCTTTCTTTCTTTCTTTCTTTCTTTCTTTCTTTCTTTCTTTCTTTCTTTCTTTCTTTCCGCCTAATATCGCCTATCGAGGATGCAATCAACCTTAAAACCGGGACGGACGGAAAAGGGAAGAATGTCACAATCAAGAGTAACTCACAGATAAAAGTTAGTGTTAGTGCTACCGGGAATTAGGGTGAGTGAACTAATTTGCTTCTGGAGAAAATTCCAAGAACACTTTTCTTCGAAGTAGATTACCTGTGTTGATGGGGCCTTGCATGATGGGACGCATCTCGTCAGAGGAAGAAGAAGGCTTCTCACACAGCCGATGGCGCACGAAGGCCAATACGATGATTAGGAGGATTACAATGATCCCCCCTACACACGCAAGTGGTATAATCCAATGCAAATTTGAAAGTTCCGCTGGTTTAGATTCTAAAAAAGAAAAGGGGGGCAGAAAATAAATCGAGAATCATGAGCATAAAAATCCAACCGCTTATAGTGTCTTTGGCGGGAGACCCTCATCATGTATCCGACAAAAATCCTATCTTATCAACATCGTCCTATGGTAACTTATCACAATCCAAAATGTTCGGACTTGGATAAGTATAGAAAGTTCACATAACATTTGGTATCTGAGCCTTAGTACTACCATACCCTACAAAGCCATACAACTTCCAGAATCAAACTATGGAGGATACATTTTATAAATTTTAAATCTTTAGACATCCATTGAATAAAATTTGAACACGGGCTGACAAGGAAATACAAAAAACGAAATACCCATGGCAACAATAACAACTAGTATTGTATATGTATTATGGATTTGTACACACAAAGGTAAAAAACAAAAGCCACGAAAGTTAAACAATAATAAAGGTAATCATTAAAACCGAATCAGTTCTTGAAGACACAATCTCTTTCATTGTGAAGCTTTTCTCATGTTGGATGCTTTGGGTTATTTTTTTATCAGTTTTTGGGGTGAACAAAGAAAAATTGACTGCAGCGGGATTTGAACCTGCGACCACCGGTTAAACCTACCGGGCTATTTTCTAAACACATTAATTTGAACGAGTGTACTCTTTTGAAGTCTAATGCTTTCCTCCAAAAGAAAAACAAACCTGTTCCAATTGGTATCATAATAGACAACCTGCTGAACCAATTAGTAAATGGAAGACAGTGAGAGACTGTCCATTGACCACAATGAGTGAGCTTATGAGAGCTACATTGTGAGTTGATTTTTTGGTGAAAAACATAAGAATTGTTATACACTGTGGGCTTAAAGGGACACACCGGCTTCGTTGGGCTATTTGGGCTACAAAATAGGCTAACATATGACTTAAAAGGTCTTCCAATAATGGAGAAGAATGGTTCCTAAAAGAAACCATCAAATTTTGCCGTTTTCGAGCATTTTTCAAAAAACGATTTATCCGAACCAAAAAAGTGGTTCGGATAAATCACGTGATCTTCGGAGTTAGTTTTACTTCCAGACGTATAAAAGTAAATTACTGAACCAAATTTAAATCTTTATTTTTACAATTATTTATGAGTATTTGACAAAAAAGACTGTGTATTCAGATTATTGATACAATAATGATGAAAAATCGAACGTAATATTCGCATTCAGAGAGTCCGTACTACCGAAGCGTGTTTACGGCGCACCAGCGTGGGAGCTAGCGGAACGTAAACATTGAGGCACATCCCGTACAGCCAGTGCTGTGTCTCGTGGGGCCAGCGAGACAAACCCCGGGGCATGAACTCCCCAGCTTGCCGGTCTAGCCGTAAGCTTAGGAGCTTGTCGGAGGGGTAGGGTGCCAGACCAACAATTACGTTTTTTTACCACTGTTTTAGTCTGTACCCCTAGCTATTATCCCCTAACTATTGTAACGTGTTGCCTGCGTTACACACACGCGGGACGACGACGGGGAATGTTTATCCATGGAGGTAGAAATTAGACTAATTTCTACCTCCATGGTTTATCCCATACAGCTGATCTATCTACTTCTATGATAACTGCAATCGCCGCAACAACAAAAAACCGGTGACGGTGGCTGCGGCCGGCCAGTGAAGTCATCGCCCGAAAAACGGGAGAATGCCATCGCTAAAGCTGCCAGGAGAAAGGCAATCCGTTTGCAGCGAAGGCGGGAGGCTCGCTTGGCACATGCTGGCTTTCCCTTTGGATTTATCGTGTGTTTTTTTTACTTTTTACTTTTCGTTGGACCGCCTTCTGGTTTTTCCTTGCGATGTTTTTTGTACCGATCCTTGGATATCGGAGAAACGTTCTCCATTGCAAGTAAGTTCGTCCAGTTCGTCGTACACAGAATACAAACTGTCCGTTTATGTCTGTTTTTTATTTACACGTGAATTTGAAAATTGTACAAGAGGCAGAATCACTGACATTTGACGCGGGGGGGGGGGCTGGAAGAGCATAATAGGGCGTGCTATGTCTGAATAATCAGACGTATACAGCATCACGACGACGATTATGTATTTTTTATTTACACGTGGATTTGTGCTGGATGGATATGAAGTCTGGATCCCCATGCCTCGCTATTGTAATAATTCATACTTATACAGAGGACCAGTCTACTTACAACATTGCGCAACATTGTCACGTAACTTGATAGTTGCAACGGCTGGAAAAGCGTATAAGCTGACCTTTGACCGTGTTTTGTTTTTTTACACATTTTTCGTTAATTACGTGATATTTTGATGATTTTTTTTTTTACAACAACCATTTAAATATTATTGTCTGTTATTCCACATCACTAAATTAGGTAAACAGTAAGCCAGTGTGTCCCTTTAACCCCAGAATGTTTTTACAAGGGAAAACATTAAAAAAAAGATCAAAGAACTACTGTTGGAAAACCCCAGAATGTCGCTCTCGTAAAGATGCCTGTGCCTACTCGGAACCAAAGGCCAGTTTTGTCATTTGGGCACCACGGCTTGGGCTTCGTCAGGTTTTTTTTAACGGTTACTTTATTTTATTTATTTATTTTTTTTTTCGCCGGAGGAAATATTTTTATTCAATCAACTTCTCAACTTAAATACAAAACTACTTTAACAAACCATGGCAATAAAAAGAAAAATTTGATCTATAACTCATTTATGAAATACCAAATTAGCCTTGACACAGTATTTTAAAGGATTTCCAAGCATTTGGTATGAAATTTTACAGTAGCACCATTTGTGCTAGAGATATACTTATCCAATGTGTAGTAACGTTTTAAGTCAGTTTTCAAAAGTGCAAGGGATGGCCTTCCATCGTTTATTTTTATCTTATAAATGTGAAAGCGACACAAAATAAGGATCAGATTAAAAGCACTCCATGATTTTTCAGTTATACCGAAAAGGATAGCCTCGTTGTCTAAATGTATGTTTATACTAAGATTCTTCGTTCAGCAAAAGAAACACTATAACATTTACCGTCCTAACATTGCTTTTTATTTAATTGATGCACTGTTTATCGGAGTGAACTGGTCTTGTACAATCTCTGATTAAT